>JASCZI010151406.1:3626-15759 GCA_036250425.1 Stylosanthes scabra
ACTATAATATAAGAAAAACAAAGCTATAATCTAAGAACACACACTTATTCTATTTCTTCATCCTCCTCTTCCTTCTTCCTTCCTTATTTTATTTCTGCATCATCATCATCATCATCTTCTTCTTCTTTTTCTTCTCTGTCAAAAACAAAAATCAAAACAACGAGAATGAAAATAGAAATCACGCAAATCAAAACAGTATCTAACAACAAGAATGAAAATTGAAATCTAACAACGAAAGCAACATGTTTACTCAATAATTCACAGAATCCACCGAAAGATAAACCTAAAATCCACCGAAATAATAAGAAAACGACAGCAACACGTTTACTCAATAATTCACAGAATCCACCGAAATATAAACCTAATATCCACCAAAACATGAAGCTATAATCAACCGAAATAAAATGAAACACAGGTACTAATCCAGAAAAGTTATGAAACGTTAAAATCATTCAGAAAAACAGGTAAAACCTGCTCTGTATTGTGTGATTCACGTGAACGATCTGCATCTGCTTCCAATGATGGATCTGAACTAGTAGCTTCCATCCTAACACAATGTAAACCACAAAAATCAGATATGAAAAGCAACAAGAACGGAAACACGTAAAATCAGAAAAAAAATCTAAATACGGCAACGGAAATTGAAATCTAATAACAGAACAAGAAGAAGAAAACGAAAACCAGATCTAAGAACGTTCAAAAGTTCAGATTCGAACTTACCTTACGTAAAAAATGCAGAGAACGACACAAAGAAAAGATTCAGACGAAGAACGCACTCTTTTTCGTTGAAAGAACGACGAAGAATCACTAATGAAGGAAGCTCAAATCAAAAATGAAAACTGAAATTGAGAGCGTTTGAGAAGAAGAAGAAGAACGAAAGTGAAAGAATGAAACAGAAAACTGAAATTAACGCTTCAATAAAGTTATTTGTTATAATAAAGAGCGTGAGGCGCGTGAAGAACCTAACATGTTTTTCCACTTGGTTAATGAAACCACTTGGTTACCTAGAATAATTGTTTTTCAAATTTCCTTTTCATCTTCCTCCTACTCCCTCATCTCCTCCTTCTTCTTCCCTTCTGTGCATCCTTCTCCTCATCCTCCTCCTTCTTCTTTGTTGCGTACGCATCCGTGGTTTGTGTTATCGTCCTTATCTTCTTCTTCTTCTTCTTTTGCAGCTGCTGCTTCCACTTTACTCCCAGACTGTCATCGCCATCACCATTGTCTTCTTCTTCTTCTTTGCTGGTTCTTCTTCGTCTTTGTTGTGTCGTCGTTATCGTCATTATTTTCATTATTATCATCATCATCTTCTTTTTCTTCTTAGATGAAACTTAGAATGAGGAGCATGAGGAGTAGGAGGAGGAAGAGGAAAATGAAGAAGAGGAAGGAGAAGAAGAAAAACGAACAAGAATAAAAAGTCAAAATGAACAGAAACACATTGTTGACATGAACATGTTTTTTTTTTAATTTTTTTTATAGATGAGATGAATAATAAGAAAGAAATAAATACGACTTTAAAAAATGCTTGAACATGGTTTTATAATTGTCATTAACATATTTTTATAATTAACATGAATAATAAAGAAAGAAACAAATAAGATTTTAAAGCATGCTTGAACATATTTTTATAGTTGACATGAATAATAAAAAAATAAAATAAGATTTCAAATAATGTTTGAACATGATTTTATAATTGTCAATTTTTCATGAACATGTTTTGAGGAGGTTGAACTTTGCACCAATAGAAAACTTACACATGTCAAATATAAAAACATGTTCTTGATGATAAGTATAAAATTTTGTTTAAGCATTCTTTGAAGTTTTGTTTGTTGTTTTTTATTTTTCATCTCATATTTCTTTTGTTTTTTTAAAAATATTTTTAACATGGTTTCTTCATATCGTTAGAAAACAAAAGAATAAAGAGAAAAAAAAAAGAGAAGAACAAAAATATGAGACAATAAAAAAAAATTGAAGAAATGAGAAGTACATAAAATCCTATAAACTAGAAGTAAGTCATTGTTAGATATTTTTTTTCGTAACATCTATGATGAAAACGTGTTCATGATTAGTATAAAATCATGTTCGTTGTACATAAAACATGTTCATGTTAAATATAAATATTTGTTTATGATAAGTATGAAATCTTGTTCGAATATTCTTTAAAATCTTATTTGTTGTTTTATTTTTTATCTCATATTTCTATTATTTTTTTATATAATAATTCTAAACATACGCCTATTTTATCTAATCAATTTTAACTAAATTATTTATTCTACATCAAATAAAAGACTATTTCGATGTGAAATAAAAGTTCATTTTGTAGCTTTTTTTTTTTACTATTTCGAAGTCAAATATGTATTTTTTTATAATTATTTTATTAAAATAAAGGTGTTAAATTATATCATATATGATTATATTTAATAGTATTCTCTTTCAACGTAAACAATAAAAATTCAGCCAATAACTTAAATTAGATATTCTATTTCTTTGGGTTTCGAATGTTCTGTTTATAAGAAATACAAAGTTAGTTCATTGTTGGTTGGTTTAAGTTTCAAATGTTCTATTTTTTTATTGTGCACGTTCTATAAACAATGGTTATGATGTTTTATTTTTTGTTAACTGATTTGTTGGTTAAAAAAATATTAGTTACCTATACTTTTCCATTTTCTTTATTATCAAATTACTTTATATTTTTCTTCTATTTTGTTCCAGTATACCATTTATTATAATTTTTATATGTTAATAGTGTAGTTTTTGTTCAATTATATTTGTATCATAGGTGTAAAATTGATTTATTTATTTTAATATATTTTTCATTTTTTATTATTAAGTAATACTTTTTTTTTATAATACTACTTATTTTAGATTTCTTAATAAACATGTAATTATAAGAAGAATTTAATTTTTATGCATTGTCAGTGTAAATGAGTTTTATACATACATTCAATAAGGTGTTAATTACCATATTATCAACGGTAATTAATTTTCAAACCCACTACTTATAAAGTCATATAAATGCATGAATTTAATTAAATGATTGTGTAAAATTTTTTACACTGTTAGTGTATCAAAATTCGAGTTATCTGAACAATATACATATGAGTGATCAAGAGTAATTTTAAAATAATTACTCTCAAGAGTTAAACTTAACATATATACACAAAAATTCTTCTTTTCTTCGGTTACTTTTATTAGGAGCTTTCAGCTTAGAAGAATTGATTAACATGTGTACAACTTTTAACAAAGTTTAATGGGCAATTTCTTATTCTAACTTTATTTTACTTATTTTATCTTTATATCTGTGTATATGTTCACATTATTCACGTTGTATTTCCCTTAAAAAGTATACTAACGTTTTATTTAATTTTAAATTATTAATTAATAATTGGACAATTTAATCCCTACGATTCAGTTTTGTCTATCAAACTGAGATTGATAGGTCCTGAGACAAATAATAATAAAAACTGAACTATCTAATTATTAAAATCGTAAGAAATCGATTTTGTAATTAGGGAATGATAAGAAATCGCTTAATCTTTTTTGTAAATGGTTCGACCCCGAGAGCATTTACTCATATTTAATTGGAAAGTAAATAATATATATGGACCCAATAAACAAGTTATAAATAATGTATCTTATGAAAATAGCATTTTTTTAATATATATATATATATGAAAAACTACACAACCATCATTTATTTACTAATTTTAGCTAGCATTTAGCCATATCATAGTGTTTTTATACCTTGATAAATAAACGAAGGAAAAAAAATTCAGCAATTCGATATATAGAAGTATTAGAAGTATTATTGCTAGCGCCTGGCGGCATGATGGCTCAAAATAATAATACTTACTGTCTATATAGCATTACTCAATTAAATTCTTATAACATAATCATTTGAAGTTATAAACACAATTATCTAACCAAATAATAGCATCCAATTATTTTAGGCACTGTAAGTACATAGAAATTACTCTTTTAACTAATTTTACATTTCAAACTTATTATGACTAGTACTAAAACTTTGTTGGGCCCTCTTATCTAAATATAAACAACCTTCTTTTCTCCGGTGTTTACCGATTCTGTCTCTTAACAGGTATGCTTGGATTGGGTGTTGATCGTTAGTTGTTGAATTTTTCTTAGCTTCTCTCCACATGTAAGTTATGCATGGTTGCATGCCCCCACTTTATTTGTTAACCATTTCATTTATTCAACTTCCAAAATATATATATATATATATCATACATTTCACTTCTACCCTTTCCTACTGTTCTCTTTTCACCTTCACATTCACATTCATAATCTTCCATTTGCTCCAAGGTTCCTCCACTAAGTTAGAGATCATGGGTATCAAGATTGGGATCAATGGTACTACAATTACATTACACATATATAAAAACTCTTTGGTTTTTGCATCATGAATTATTGTGTGCATGTGGTTTTATTTATTTATTTATTTTTGGGATCTTAAAATGAAGGATTCGGAAGAATAGGTCGGTTAGTGGCCAGGGTGGCTTTGCAGAGAGATGATGTGGAGCTTGTAGCTGTCAATGATCCCTTTATCAATACTGATTACATGGTATCAAATCCCTTTATTTTTTATTTTTTATTTTTAATTATTTGTTATCATTTTTTATGAGGTGTGAATTTGTGTGAAAATTTTTGGTTGATCTTATTATTATGAATTGAAATTTTACTATTAATTTAAAGTTCTCGTTGATCTTCTATTTAACCCACTTTTTTTTTTTTAACAATCCAATGTCACATTTTTACATGATTCATTCAACACCTGCAATATGTATTGTTTCTGCTAGTGAAAGCAAGAAAGTTGATGATTTTTGCTATTTTGAAGTAAAGATTAATATGTTGGCTATTTCTTTATTTTTTATTTGGACTTGGCATCTTTATTTACATAAAAAAAAATATGTGCTAAACTGCTAATAATTTGGAAAATTTGTCTTGCAGACTTACATGTTCAAGTATGACAGTGTGCATGGAAAATGGAACAATGATATTAAAGTTAAGGATGAGAAAACCCTTCTCTTTAGTGGCAAGCCCGTCGCTGTTTTCGGCTGCAGGTAGGTAATTATAAGGCCATAAGGGTAATAGTGCAGTGAAAACTGAAAACTGAAAATTATTTGTTTTTAATAAAAAAAGATTTATTGAAAATAAATTTATGGTACCTAATGTATAAATATTTTTTTTTTAGATTTAATAAAAATCTTTACTTTCTATCGAATAAATTTTCTAATTCTAATTTTATACTAACAATGCTATATGACCCACATTTTAATGTAGTTGTTAAGTCTAATTTTTTGTTTTGGTTGAATAGAAATCCAGAGGAAATTCCATGGGGTCAGGTTGGCGCTGAATACATCATTGAATCCACTGGAGTTTTCACTGATAAAGACAAGGCAGCTGCTCACTTGAAGGTTTCAATTTTAAGTGTTCTTATTATATTATATTGAAATATAAATAAAGAAAGAAATATGATATATCATTTTAAGAAATTATTTTAATGATTCATGTGATATTATTTATTTTTGGTTACAAGTTTTAAGATTTATGTATGGTAGACCAAGTTTGAGTTTGAAATATAAATACAGGGTGGTGCAAAGAAAGTAATTATTTCAGCTCCAAGTGCAAATGCACCAATGTTTGTTATGGGTGTTAACGAGAAAGAATACAAGAAAGATATTGATATACTCTCCAATGCTAGCTGCACAACCAATTGTCTAGCTCCACTTGCCAAGGTACTTAGTTTGATACTTAAATACTTTTGAAATTAATTAATAGAGAACGTAAGTAATTAATTCAATTAATTGATCATGTTTGAATTAATAATGTTATCAGGTTATTCATGACAAGTTTGGAATTGTTGAAGGTCTCATGACCACTGTGCATGCTACCACTGGTAAGTAATATAGCATACCATCTTGATATCTATATAAAGATTTTGAAAGCTGAATGGAACATCAAATTGACATAGTTTGAAGTTCAAAGATTTAAAATTCAATTGAAGTTGAAAAAGTAATTAGTCCATTTTACCCTTTTTTTTTAAAATCAATTTTTAACCATATCGGTTTGCTACCAATTAGTTTTTAGTCTGGATGAAACTAATCTAGTAATCAATTTCTTATAATCTAATTGAAAACGTTAAAGCATAAAATTGAATCAAATTAAACGTTTTATTATTTATTGTGGTACACAGCCACTCAGAAGACCGTTGATGGACCATCAATGAAAGACTGGAGAGGTGGTAGAGCTGCTGCCACAAACATCATTCCCAGCAGCACTGGAGCTGCTAAGGTACTATTTCAATTAATTTAGAAACATTTCACGTGTTTCATAATATAGGTAATCCAATAATTTTAGCCGTTAATTTTAATATAGATGTACACCTAGCATTATCGCTCTTATGATTCTGTTTCATACCATGCAGGCTGTTGGTAAGGTGCTTCCAGCACTGAACAACAAGTTGACAGGAATGGCATTCCGAGTGCCCACCATTGATGTCTCAGTCGTGGACCTCACCGTCCGGCTCGAAAAGGGAGCCTCCTACGACGACATCAAAGCTGCCGTCAAGGAGGCTTCTGAAGGAAGCTTGAAGGGAATTCTTGGCTACACTGAAGATGATGTTGTTTCCTCTGATTTTGTTGGTGACAACAGGTCAAGTATCTTCGATGCAAAGGCTGGGATCTCATTGAACAACAATTTTGTGAAGCTTGTTTCTTGGTATGACAATGAATGGGGTTACAGTTCACGTGTTATTGACTTGGTTCGTCACATTGCCTCTGTTAAGTAAAGTTGAAATGGTGACACCTTCAATTTGATTTCTTTTTCTGCTTTCTTTTTTTTGAATAATTCCTTCTCCATTTGGATAAATTGAAAAGCAGAGGAAGTATATTATGCTGAAGCTTCAACTTTATAAGAATAGTGTTTGAAATAATGTGGCTTTTAGCATGAAGGGGTATAATAGGAAATGGGGTGTGTCTATGTCTTCCAATTCCTGGATCTGTGCCTCTGGTTAACACTCATTAATTAGTGTTAGATTTCTTTTATTTTGTAGAATATTATTGCTATTATCTACTGAGATATTAATATTTTATTCGGCCTAATTTTTATAATTAACAATGTTGTCTTTGAGATTGAGCCTCTTTCCATTTTATGTCAGAGTTTTCTAATTACATTATTGGTTGTTATGCTTTTGTAGGTTTCTGTTAGATTTATAAAATAGATTGAATTTGGTTCAATGTGGTATATAACAAAATGAGGATGGAGGATAAAATTAAGAAAAACCCTATTTGTACATCAAACACTTTTGTTACTCATATAAAAGTACGATTGTTACTAATTAATTGCATATTTAAAATATTTTTTAATTAACAGAAAGAAAATAGAACTCGTGTTATTAGTTGTTAAGAAAATATTAATATCAAAATAGTATTTTGTTTTTTTTTTTTTATCATTTCCAATCTCACAAGTGGTTCCCAGAAAGGGAGTGAGAGTCACGGTACAAAGTCTCACATACAAACAAAAGCAAACCAGAAACAGGTAACAGCAACAATAACAACTAGTTTCAACTACACACAAGAATCATAAAAAACCCAAAATTCAGCCATATGAGTGTTGCTCAACAGTATTGATTTGCCTTCCTCAGCTCCATTCATGATCCCATCTTTCAACCATTTGCATCACGCTGCTTGTTGAATTGTGTAGATTCAGTTCAGCTCCTCTAAATATTCTGTTATTCCTGTTATTCCAAGTCACCCACACAATGGCAAAGAAACACATTGTCCACCTCCTCATATTCTCCCAACCCAAAGCTTGGGAGGTCCAAGAATCAAACCCCTAACATTTCTAGTCCATACCCAACTAACATTCCAATTTTTCAATATATGTGACCAAACCAACCAAGTAAAAGGACATGAAAAGAATAAATGATGTACCGTCTCTGCTTCACCATTACATAGCAGACATCCTTCAAGTGTTCCATCAAAGATACCATGCTTCACTAGCTTCTGCCTCGTATCCAACTTTTCAAAATAGTATTTTGTTATACAATAAATATTCATGTACACATGAAACACACAAACACATTAATATTTATTCACATGGTATATTCATTTACAATAAATATTCTATGTGTATTTAATGTGTTTGTGTGTACATGTAGCATTATTGTTTGTTATAAAGGGTGTACACTTAATAAGACGGTATATTTAAGATGATAGTTTGATGAATAGTTGTATAATGAAATAGTTGTGTTATTGATAAGGAGGGAGTACAAAGCTGAGGAGAGTATGCATATTTAATTTGTGACTTCTTGTGGCTTAAATGAATAAAATGAGCTCCATGATAGGCTACTTGTAAGTTTTACAAGTTGGGTAACACAACCAATTTGGAGTAATGTTCTGTCCTAGGTTGTCGAAAAAGAGGTTCTCTTCGAAGGCAAAAGTTCGTCTGGAGCTTTAAAAGGGGCGGAATCCAGCGATAAGAGCTTGAAGCCTCGGGATGGACCTACAAGACCACTCCAACGCTAAAGTTAATAAGGTGTGAAAGAGAGAAAGAATTAAGTATAAAAGAAAAATCAAAGCATACCTTGATCTAAGACGTAGTATGTTTATTTATAGATATGAAATTAAGTTAACAACCGCACACTTGTTGTTTGTTAGGGTGTGGAGGTCGAATCCCTATTTTCTTGGGATCTTCCACCATTCAGTTATCTTATTTTAGTTTGTTAGGAGTTTAATTTAATTTAAGTTGGTTACCTAATCTTATCTCTTTTGGTTGTTGTGGATTAGCCATATGCTAAATAGATTGTTAGGCTGATTTTATTTGGGCCTATTTTATTTTTAAGATGGATCATTGTTTGATGGGCCATATCATAGCCTCCAAATTTAATCTGTTTTTTATATCAAGTTGAGGTATTTTAGTTTTGAAACAAATATGATCAAGTAGTAATTAGATTTTTTAGGATAACATTATTTCATAAATAATACTCCATAACCAATAAACTAATAATAAGATTATAAGAATCTAGCTAATTGCCAACTCTCGTGTAGCTCAGTGGTTGGGAGCAATGTCTCCCAAGCTGAGTACATCGTGCGCAAGACTATTAATTTAAATGGTGATCTTCTAGGCCTTATAAAAATTCGACTGAGTGTATGAGTTGGTAGTGTGCGTGTGTTTAGCCTAAGATTATGGGTTGTTGTCCAATTCAACCATCTAAAAAAAAGAATCTAGCTAATTGTTGCTTTACTCTAGAATTTATTATTTTTGCCAATATTTGAATAACACTCTAAATAATTAATTAATAAATTTTAAATTGTAAATTCTAATCCCTGTTTCATTTTATATGTTGTTGTTTTTTTATTGTTTCAAATTATTTGTCGTTCTATAATTTCAAGGAGCACTCCACTTAGTTAAGTTTTACCTAGTATGCTCTCTATTATTAAATACAAAAGGAAAGTTAGAAGACTAAAAAATTAATAGAAAGATAAAATAGCATTAGAGATATGTTTGTCTTTCAATTTTGATTCTTTATCATTAGAGGTATGATTCAAAAACATTTTGATGACACAATGAAAACTAAATATAATCGCTACAAGTACAGTCACAAATGATGATTATTTGGAATGACGTAAAAAGGTTTCGGTAGAAACTAAAAGGTTTCTTTTTATTATTTTAATAAAAAAATTAAGTGCCAAAAATAGAAAGTTTTATTCAAAATAATAAGTTAGTATTATATGCAGTTTGAAAACCAAATTGATCAGATTGCTCTGAAACCAGAAATATGATCAAATTGCTCTGAAACCACATTTCTATGGAATCCGTGGCACCCTATAGTGTTTTCACCAATCCGTGAGAGGGTGCCACAGATTCCTTTTTTTTTATGTTGCTCTTGATGTGGATGCCACGGATTCACCTTGATCTTTTAACAAACGCAGAATCCGTGGCAGGGTGCCACGGATTCAAGTTGGTGGATCCCACCACTAAAAATATCAGGTTTAGGGAGGGGTCATTGTGAGCTCAAGGGAAAGAGTTATGGTGAGATGGTAGAGGTAGGATTGCGGCATGTGATTCGACTGAACAAGACGAGCTGTTTGGGGGTGGTTCCGCTAGCATGCACGGATTGATCCGTTTGGGAATGGGTGGATTAGGTAATTAAGAAAGGAGAGTTGGCGGCGATACTTTAAATAGTGATAGTCCTCCTGAACATCCGATGATTTAAAGTACGTCGTCGCATTCTCTATGAAAAGGCGATGGCTGAGATATGAGCACCTCAGTTCATCGGTCCAATACAAGCTCTGTAGGAGGCATCTGAAAAATGGTCTCCAGCATGTTATTAAAATAGTGTGGTTGTACGAGGTCAATATTTACGCTCTGTCGTATATTTATCGTCAAACTGTAATTAGATTGTACTTTTACGTTGTATGATGATAAATTACGATTTTGTTAGTTTCCGATAATTTGAATTTGTTGTTTGTAAATAAAAACAGAGTGGCATAAATGTTAATTAAAATGTGGCTCTGTTTGGAGTGAATTATGTTTTGTTGTTTTTTAGATGACTTTGTTACAAACGATATGATAACATAAAAACAACCGCGACATAAATGGATACATATCTGAATTCAAATGATTTCATACATAATCCATTCAATGAACGACATAAACAGAAACACACCCTAATCCTACTGAACATGAAAAGAAAAAAGCATCAAAAGAAAAAAGCATAAAATCAGACACCTGACTAACCCTAAACCCTAAACAGCATCACCGGCCGTGGAACATCTCTAAGGACAAGTGATAAATCCATATTATTACATTAATTTTGTGCTAAAAGGGATGGATTTTATCAACTTAATTTACACTTATCCTTGTGATTTGAGACTTTTGTGAATTTTCTCCTAATTGATCTTTAAATGTGAAAAACATGTTTTTTTAATCCTTTAATTGTCAAATTTAATTCACTTTTATTCCACTCGATACCATGATGCGTTTGTTCAATGTATTTCAGATTTATGAGGCATTGATGGTTTAAAAGGAATGAAGGAAGCATGTAAAGTTGGAGAAATTAAGAATAAAGAAAAAATGAAAATTGTGAAAGCTGTAGAGATGTGTACACACCACTGTTGTGTACACATCTTGATCAGCACATGTCACTTTTAATGGATCACATGGGCCCACGTTTTTGGGCTCTAAAAAGGCCTCAAGCATAAGATTTTGAAGCATTTTTAATGAGGAGATTCAAGAGAGATAGAGAGGGATAGTTTAGGGTAGTGGAGTGTTATGTTGTTTTAGGTTTTCTAGAGAGAGAAGCTCTCCCCTCTCTCTAGAATTAGGGTTAGGTTTATTTAGTTTAAATTAGGTTTAGTTTAATTTTTGTTATATCTTACAAGAATCATCTTTACTATGATCTTCTCATAATTATCTTCTAGTTATATTTTCATTTTCACACACTTGTTACTTTGTTGCATTGAATGCTTGGATTTTTATCTTTTAATTTGATGTTAATGAATGATTTCACTTATGGGTATTAGTTATTTATGATTCTTCTTGTTGATTTCTTGATTGTTGCAAATTTGGTGATTAGTAGAGATAGATTTTAGCTCATTCCAAGTTATAATTGAATATGTCCACCATGTGTTTGATAAAATGTTTAGTGTAGTTTTAGAGTAGTTTTACACTTGGCTTCGGGTTGGGAAATTAGGTGATTTTGAGTCACTAATGTCCAATATTGATTGATGATTTAGAGTTGTTAATTAATCTTGTTTTCATTGACTCTAGTCTTTTAATAATGCTAAGTTGATTAGGATTTGTGATTGGGGTTAATTCTTAATTAATCTTGTTTTCACTAACGCTAATCTTTTAGATTAGTAAGTTGACTAGGACTTATGAATTAAGATTAGTTATGCCTACTTGACTTTCTTCAATGCTTAGAGGTTGACTAAGTGGGATTAATTCTTCATAATTGTCATGTTTGTGGTTAATGACAAGGATAGTGATCCTTAATCCTCAATCCTAGCAAAGATAGCTTTGGTACTTGCATTAAATCTCAATTTTTGTTTTCTTTAGTTGTCAATCATGCTTAATTTAGTTGATAATTAGTTTTATTGTGATATTGATTACTTGT
>JASCZI010151406.1:15877-28743 GCA_036250425.1 Stylosanthes scabra
CAATAAATCTAATTGCGACCTCCACGAGAGACGACTCGGGCCTAAGCTCCCGGTTATTTACGTTTCCGAAGGTTTAAAGAACCTTCAAACTTTCTAAATTTGAGGTACGAGAGTTTAGCGTATGGAGTGTGCTACAATGACATAAACTCGATTTTGAGTATTTAAACTCCGAATGCGAATTCCCGCGCATCAACAAGTCTTCCGGGTGTGGCCCACCTGCCTACACAGACCACAGCGTCAAGGTCAGTTAGGGTCGGCGTCATCCATTGTAGTCCTGATCCGAGTCGTCCGTGTTCGACCCGCCCTTGCTCTCCTCATGTTCGGATCAGGAATGACGATGGGGCCGCCATAGGGAGGCCAGTATCCCTCCGGTATGGGTGGTGCAAAATGCAGCCGGTACACGTTGAAGACCTCTGACGTGCGATACACGTCATATACGTAGGCACCCCAATCCAATCGAGAGTGGGCACAACAAGCAGCAACATGCATGCACGGATAATGTAGCGCCTGGAAATATCCACAGTCACATGTCATGTTGATGAGTGAGACACGGTAGTTGCCCAGTGAAAAGCCTCTCGTAGGGCTAATCTGTGTGACCTCAAACTCAGAGCTGTGACGATCAAACTGAGTCACGGCAAAGCACCTAGAATCCTTGATGTTCTTCTCCATGGCGCCCAGCAGCGTCTGACTGAATTAGTGCCCTCCTCCAAGCTGTGCCTCTGTATCTTTTCCTCTCCTAACCCAAAGCTCAGCAAGTCAGAGGTAGGTAGACTTCACCAAAGCCGTCACGGGGAGGTTCCGAGTACCCTTAAGAACAGAGTTAATGCACTCGGAAATGTTGGTCGTCATGTGACCAAACCTCCGAACACTATCCATGTACTGAGTCCAAAGCTCCTTCTCTATCTTACTGGTCCACACACCCATCTTCCTGTCCTCAGCCACCAACAAGCCATGCCAGTAATCGAAATCAACTTCGCTCTTCGCATAGGCGACATTCATAAGGAGTTGCTTGGCCGCAACAGACTTGAACTTCAAAGCAAAGTTCGCAGCTACATGCCGTGCACAGAAAGCTACTCTGGGCGATGGCTTTCTGTTTCGCCTTCGAAGTCTTCCTGGAACTGGGAAGAAAGCCGTAACTGGACTCAGTGGCGGTTCGGAGCACCTTGATGGACACAGAAGCATCTTCCCTAATCAATGGCTATATGAAATCGCATATGACATGGTAATCCAGCTGCCTGTGATCCCTGGAAATCTGGCTGGCCAAACAACTGTGCAGTCCGTTGTACATCCGCACTTCCCACACACCCTTTCGCTTCCTGAGGGTCAATCGAATGAGCCAATCACACCACTGCCCGATTTGCTTGCACCATCACCCTGTACTCGACCCCACAACGGATCCTGTAGTTCTTCACAGCAAGGACATCAACTTACTTGTCCACGAATATCTGTCCAATCTGAAATTCAGCTTGGTTGTTGGAGCCTTGAGAGCCCTGAGTGCCGCTGCTTAGCTCGCCCTGTGGTCACCCAGGACCCGATAGTGCATCCAAGTTCAGGTTCGACAAGTGAGGAGGGTATTGATGTGTCCCTGAACTAGATGCACCTCCCTGTTGATTCGGAACCGGGCTGCTGTCGTCGTCACTGTCACCATCTATGAATGGTGGTTCATCATCGGAGTCATCGGCTCGCAATGCCTCCTCCACACCAGGATTTGGCTCTCTCTGAACAGGCGGAGCACCCAAAGCTCGCGGTGCTCCTGTAACGGTATCCCCTAAATCAGCCACAAGGTCACCTACTTCTGCCTCATTATATATTCCAAACGTCGGGGACGTGACGAGCTGCGCCTCTGGTTCGGCCTGGATCGCACGGCGCGATGGCCCGGCAACATCGGCAGAATGTTAACCCGGAGTAGAACCTGAACTTGCAAGTGGAGCAAGCATCTTCACAAATAGCTCGGTGGTTCACACCTCTGGGAACTGCCTCCTGCAGTGAAACAAAACTTGCAGATCCTCATCAGCTTCAATGGCAAAACTGCCATACATCACCCCCTGAGCCACAACAGAAATGGGAATGCGATAGTATATCATTCCCAGACGCTTCCTTCCGTTAGAAAAGATCTTCCGTTGGATATTACGCTGAAGATCCGACAAACGAGTTCTCGTCGTGATGAATACATTGGTTGGATTTTTACTTGTGAACTTAAGTCCCTCTCGTGAACTGTGTTTAATCTCACCATCATGGTGAACCAGAGCAAGAAAACTATCTTCCCCAGCCATCACTCACACAACTAAACCCTAAACCCTAAACCTCATATTTATAGTGGTGGGATCCGTCAACTTGAATTCGTGGCAGGGTGCCACGGATTCTGCGTTTGTTAAAAGATCAAGGTGAATCCGTGGCACGGATCTAGATTAGGAGTACATTTTGAGTGCTGGGGTACACATTTTTTGTGCTGGAAAAAAGAAAAGAATAAGCAGTACGAATCACAACAAAAAAAAGTGATCCTCAACACAAAAAAGTGGATCTAAACTCAAAAAATGTGAATCTCAGTACAGAAAAATTCACAAACACTTGAATGCAAGAGTGCGCTGTTGAGAAGAATATGTGTTTTTGGCGAATGACGAGGATCGAACTCACGCGTGGTGGATTCACATTCCATTGCATCCACCTTTTCATTGATGGGGTATACATTTTCTGTGCTGAGAGAAGAAGAAGAAAATAAGCAATATGAATCTCAACAAAGAAAAAGGTGAACCTCAACACAGAAAAAATGGATCTCAATACAGAAAATGTGAATCTCAACACAGAAAAATTCACAAACACTTGAATGTAAGAGTACGATGCTAAGACATTTTGCTTTAACTTATGTGTTGGGGTTCACTTTTTCTGTGCTGAAAGAAGAAGAAAATAATAAGCAATACATATCTCAACACAAAAAAAAAATTGGAATCTGTGTTTTTTCTATTTTGAGATCAACATTTTCTGTGCTGAGTTCACTTTTATGTGCTGAGAGAAGAATAGAATAAACAATACGAATATCAACACAAAAAATGTAATATCAGCACTGAAAAAATAAAAAACACATGAATATAACATCAAAATAAAAAGGTACGATAGCATATATAAAAACAGGTACTTATAGCATAGAAATAATGTACCTCAATACAAATATCAAAATGAAAGAAGAAGAAGAAGAAGAAGAAGAAGAAGAAGAAGAAGAAGAAGAAGAACAGTTACAGACCACCACCACCACCACTTACGGAATAAGGAACAAGAAGAAGGAGGAAAGCTGTGACCATGATGGTGATGACGATGGCGAGAACAACAGATTTGAAGTCAAGGCCAGCAAAGATGAAGACGATGTGGGGCGAGATACGGAGAAGGCAGAGGAGAGAGGAAGCTTTGAGGAGAGATGTGCGACTGCTAGGGCCAGAAGAAGAATATGAAATTGTTTGTGTCGGCGTGTGGGTCTTTTGGCATGTATAGAGGTATACGGTGGTATATATAGAATTATTGTATTATTTATTTATTAATTAATTAATTTAAAAATAAAACATGATATATAGTGAATGGTCCCTTTAATAGTATAAAATAATTAAAAAGATTATTTCTTAACGTTAAAAAAATAATTAATGCATGAGTAGATTGTTAAAGATATTATTATGTTTGGGATCAATTTGTCTGGCAATAGACTTTTTAGGATTCAATGTGTCTAATAATTAACATTTTAAGGATTAATATGACCGAAACTGTGTTGTTGTTTAATGAATCTATTTACAAGTAGTGGATAGGAGAGAGAATGAGTGAAGGAGAGAGCGGGGGAGACACTCCGACAGTGGCTCAAAGTGAGGATACCGGCCAAGCCGGCGATAGTAATAAGGGGGAGAGTGCTGGGGGGTTTGCATCTGGTTTTAAGGAGGCTACCACTCAGGGTAAAATTTCTTTTCGTGATAAGGTTGTTGGTAACAAGGGCTCTTGTTCTTTGAACGCAACAACATCGCTTGATGGAGATCGCTTGGGTTAAGTTAAAGGAAAACAAGGGGATCCTACTCATCCTGTGGTGACTTTCACAGAAAAGACTCGGAAAATTTTTACGGAATCGTATAAAGATGCGGTTGTCATCAAGGTTTTAGAGAAAAACCTATGTTACACGACCTTGTTTCACAAGCTTAAAGGAGTGTGGCGAATCAGAGGTGGGTATGAGCTTGATGATGTAGTGAAGGGTTATTTCCTCGTTAAGTTTGACTTGATTGAGGAAAAAGACAAAGTTCTTATGGGTGGACCATGGATTCTAAATGGCCACTACATTGCTGTGAAGCTATGGAGTCCAACCTTCAGTTCTAAAGAATCAACTTTTGGTTCCACCCCGGTGTGGGTGCAGATTGAAGGGCTGCCTATTTGGTATTATCATGAAGTTTTGATGAATAAGATAATATCAGCTACAGGATTGCCAATCAAAGTTGATTTAGCTACCAAAGCGGGCGAAAAAGGAAAATATGCAAGAGCATGTGTGCAGATAAACCTTGGACTCCTTGTTGTTAGAAAAATCACAGTGGATGGTATGGATTATGATGTTGAATATGAGAGTTTACAATTATTATGTGATAAGTGTGATTGTTATGGTCATGTTTCAAATAATTGTATCAAAGAGAAGGTGTCTTCTGCTGCAGTATTGGCTCCGGTGGTTAACAAGGCAACAAATGTTGACATTCCTAAATCAAACACGGTGGTTCCAACGGCTGATGTTCAACCGAAAAAGACTTCTTTTCAAATTTTTGAATTTGGAAACAATTCAAATTCAGAGTCTAGAATCATTCATGATAGCAAGGATCATGGGAGTGTTTCAATGCATGGTTAACCGCTGATACGTTGCATGATTTAAGGGAGGAATGGATTGAAGTTAAAAACAGAAATAAAGGAAAAAAGATTGTGTCTCGGGCCACTCAGCCCAAACAGTTTTCTGCTAATATCAAGCCCAATTCTTCCAGGCCCATGCAATCCGAGAAGAACCTAGCCAAGAGAGGCTTGATGAAATCGGGTCAATCCCAATTGAAGGGCCCAAAACAGAGAGCCACAGCTCCTACCACCACTTCAACGTCAAGGAAGAACATTGCTACTTCTAACTATCTTCTCGTCACTGTTGAAGGCGGTTCTTCAAGCTTGCCTCCGGTCGTGACGGCGGCGACGATGAAGGAATCGAACAACGTTGTTAATGCGACCTTGAATCCTGCGGCTCCTTCGACAGCAACTGTCTCCATCAGATCGAATGGCGTTATGAAAGGGGAGTCTTTGCCCTTGATTGTTCCTCCGATTGTGAATTCCTCCAGCGGCCGTGTCGGTGCTGTTAAAGCCACACCAAACGCCAAGAGCAGACACAAGCGGCTCCGCCCTGCGTCTTTGCAGAGCTCTCCAATTGAGTCGAATGAAGCTCCTTGCAATATCATTCAACCGGAAGTCAATCTGGTTCATGAAGCTAATATGGATAATGGGGATGCAATTTCAGAATCGGCTATGGCCCAGATTAATCCGATTGTGGATGCAGTTTCAACCTCAGTGCCAGAATTGGCAGCTTCTCCTTGCAATACCTAATCGGGTTTTGCTTTTTCTTCTACTCCATCAATCAACTTTTACATGGATAGTTGTGATATGAATATTATTGCTTGGAATATCAGAGGAGCCTCAAATAGTAGAGCTCGTGTTCACTGTAGGGAGTTAGTTCGGAAATTCAACCCTACTATCTTTATTGTCTTGGAAACTCATGTTTCCTTTGCTATTGTTGAGCAGTTTTGGAAGGGATTGGGTTATGTGCCTCTTGGTTTAGTGGAAGCTAATGGTCACAGTGGAGGAATTTGGATTCTTTGTAACAATTCTGAAATTCAGTGTTCTGTTATTGACTCCTTTGATCAATGTTTAACCATTAGAATTGTTTGGAATCATCTTCTCTGGCATTGCAGTGCAATTTATGGAAGTCCACAATTCTCTCATAGAAGTTATCTCTGGGATCATTTGATGAATTTAGCAAATGTTATTTCTGGGCCTTGGATGGCCATTGGAGACTTCAATGAAATTCTGGCTAATTATGAAGTTAAGGGAGGGAACTTCAATCTTTTACGTGCAATGACTTTTGAAGATGTCCTGGATTCTTGTGGTTTATTCGACATGGGAACTACTGGGAGGAATTTCACTTGGTTCAAAAGAGTGCAAGGGAACAGAGAGGTGGCAAAGAAGTTAGATAGGTGTATTATCAACTTTGATTGGAGATTTCTTTTCCCGGAAGCTTTCACTGAAGTTCTCTGTAGAATGCATTCTGATCATTGCCCTCTCCTTCTTAGGTGTCTTGGTATTCCTAAGCGTAAAGGTACAAGACCTTTCCATTTTTTGGCAGCTTGGACTACTCATCCTCTCTATAATGAGGTAGTCCAAAATTCTTGGCGTAAGGGCTCTCCTAGTGTCTGTTCAAGTTTTCTTGAGGTTCAGTGTCAATCTAAAGTTTTCAACAATAAGGTTTTTGGCAATATTTTTATCAATAAGAGGGATCTTGAACAAAAGCTTAATTCAATTCAGAGGAGATTGGAGATTTCTGATGACCAACATCTTAGAGAAGAGGAAAAAACCATCTTTGACAAGCTCAATACTGTTCTTTTTCAAGAGGAATTGCTTTGGTTTCAAAAATCTAGAGAAAACTGGGTGAGATTTGGCGATCGAATCACAAAGTTCTTTCATCTTCAAACAGTGATTAGAAGAAAGTCAAACAAGATTCATGGTCTCTTTGGTAGGGATGGCTCTTGGATTACTGAACCGGAGTCTCTTCAAAGGGAAGCGAGAACTTTCTTTCAAGATCTGTTTTGTTTTACTGAGAATATTAATATTGAGATTTTGAGAAATATTCCTAATCCGGTTCTTAGTCAGGAAGCTTGTTACCATCTTTGTAAGGTTGTCTCTTTCTGTGAAGTTGAAACAGCTGTCCGTAGTATGAACTCGTTTAAGGCTAAGGGACCTGACGGCTTCCAAGTTTTCTTCTTTAAGGAATACTGGAACATTGTTGGGCATGATGTTTGGCAGACTGTTCAAAGTGCCTTTTCTGGTGAGATGATTGATCCATCCATTCTTGAAACGCTTGTTGTTTTAATTCCAAAGGTTGAGGCGCCGACTCAAATGCGGGATTTTCACCCGATAAGCCTTTGTAATGTTGTCTACAAAATCATTACTAAGGTTCTTGTTAATCGTCTCCGTCCCTTTCTAGAGGAGATCATTGGGCCTTTGCAAGGTGATTTTATTCCTGGACGGGGTGCTGCGGATAATATCATTATTGCCCAAGAGCTTCTGCATTTCATGAAACATACTAAGTCCCGCAAAGGAGTGTTGGGTTTCAAGATTGATTTGGAGAAAGCTTATGACAGGATTGATTAGGCTTTTTTGGAAGATACTCTAGGCATTTTTGGCTTCCCCAGATCAATAATTAAGTTGATCATGTCCTGTGTCAAAGCATTTTCCCTCTCAATTCTTTGGAATGGGGATAGATTGGAGAGTTTTAATCCTTTGAGAGGGATAAGGCAGGGTGATCCCATATCTCCATACCTCTTTGTGCTTTGTATGGAGCGCCTTGCGTGCCTTATTAATTCTCATGTGGATCAAAATACATGGGAACCAGTTGCTGTTTCTTGTGGGGGCCTAAGAGTTTTTCATCTTATGTTTGCTGATGACCTTCTGTTATTCTGCAAAGCGAAGAAATCTCAAGTTCAGCTGGTGCTTCAGGTCCTTGATACTTTTTGCAAAGCTTCGGGAATGAAAGTTAATGTTGCAAAATCCAAGGCACTTTGTTCTGCTAATGTTTCTACCAGAAGGCGAGAGTTGTTTACTGGCATATCTAGCATCCGTTTTACTCAAGATTTGGGTAGATACCTTGTTGTTAATTTAAACCATGCTAGAGTTTCTAAAGGGTCTTTTCAAGGTGTTTTTGATAAGGTGCGCAATAGATTGGCTGGTTGGAAAGGTCGAATATTAAATAAAGCTGGTCGTCTGTGTTTGGTTAAATCGGTAGCATCTTCCATTCCTATCTATCAAATGCAGGTGAGTCTTTTTCCTAAGGCCGTTTGTCAGAAGCTTGACTTAATTTCTAGGAATTTTCTTTGGAGTGGTAGAACGGATGGTCGCTCTCTTAATCTTCAGGCTTGGCGTAAAGTGGTTGCTCCTAGGAAATTTGGTGGTCTTGGAGTCAGAGATTCCTTCTATACTAATATTGCCCTTCTTGGTAAGCTTGTTTGGAATCGTTTTCATAATCCTCATAAATTGTGGGTTCGAATAATGTTGGCTAAATATGGTAAGGGTTCCATGACTCCTTTTTGTTCTCTACTCCCTCTAGAAGTAATGTCTCTCTGATTTGGAAAAGTATCATCTCTGCTCTTGGTTTGCTTAAGGATGGATTTTTTTGGAATTTAGGAGCTATCTCTATTTCTTTATGATTTTATCCTTGGCTGCCAAATGGTTCTTTGGGGTCTCAAGTACCGTTTATTCATATTTCGGACACTAATTTATCTATTGGGGATGTTTGGAATAATGGGAATTGGAATTTGCACTCTCTTGCTACTCCTCTATTTGATGATTAGGTGCAGAGCATTCTTTCTATTAACCCAGCTGCCTCTTTTGGTGATTTTTCTGGTTAGTTTTGGATGCCATCTTCCTCAAAGATTTACTCTTGCAGAGATGGATATTTGTGGCTTGCTAAACAGCGTTTTAATTGGGATGAAAATTGCAATTGGTTATGGCTCTGGAAATTAAAAGTTCCTGAAAAAATGAAGTGTTTTATCTAGTTGTGTTTGAATGATTCCATTCCAACTAATTCTTTCAGGTTTAAGAGGAACCTTTCATCTTCAGATCTTTGTAGCAGATACAATCTTGCCCCAGAAACAGTTCTCCATTGTATCAGAGATTCTCCCAAAGCCATCCGGATTTGGAATTGTTTGGGAACTCCCTTCATATCTAATGCTCATCTTCCTTTGTCTGATTGGATTGGCTTAACTGTCTGAAGAATGAGTTTAATTTTTGCTCTGCTCTTTGGTGGGTGTGGCGTGATAAAACAATGGTGTTTTTAATCCTTCTGATCCTTGGACTATTCAAAAGGTGAGATCCTTGTGCTTATCTAATGCAAGAGATTTCTTAAGGATTTTATCTATGCAATCTTCCACTTTGCCTTCTTCTAGTCTCTCTGTTTGGACTCCTCCTCATGATATGCAAGTGAAGGTTAATTGTGATGCTAGTGTTTATCCTAATTTGGGTGTTGCTGGTTTTGGTTGTGCTATTCGCAATTCCAAGGGAATTTGGCTTCAGGGTTGTGCAGGGATGCTGCCTACTGCTAGTGTTCTTAGATGTGAATTTTTTGCTCTTTTGAGAGGGCTTCTTTTAGCTTGGGATCATGGACATAAGGATATTGTTTGTGAAACTAATAATGTGGACGTCTTCATTGCTGTGCAAACTCGTTCTTCTCATGCTGGGGCAGCTGATTCGGATTTAATTAGCAAGATCCTGGAGTTGATTTGGTGTAATTGGACTGTTGAGATTAGGCTAATTCAGAGAGAAGCCAATGGCGTTGCTGACTACATGGCCAAGTTTGCAACTAGATCCCACCTTGCTCAAGTTGAGTGGTTTGAGCCTTGGAGCTCTCTTTCTCCTCTTCTAGCTAGAGATCTGTCTTATTCTAGTTAGTTGTTTCTTTGCTTTGGCTTATTTTTTGTCACAAAAAAAAAATCTATTTACAAGTATTTTTTAACGATTGAGTCATCTAATTAACTTATCATGTCGAATGGTTTCGTTAGGATTGACAAAGCAAAGTGTCTTAGATACTTATCAGACTTACAGATCAAAAAGTTGTGAATTAAATATTTAATTAATTTATACCTTTCTCCGTCTTTTGGCTAAGATCAAGATTTAATTAATTTTAGTCTCTATTTAGTTTGAAATTCTTTGAGGGATAATGCCATGGTGAAGACTGAAGAGTGATGTGTTGATGAAAAATAAAAATTGTTTATTTTAGTGTAAAAATAAAAGAAAAATTCTACTACGAAAACATTTAAATGACTTTGGTAAGGACAATTATCACATTTAGAAATTTATCTCTTTCATAATAATATCATTGATTACATATCAGATTTTAATGACACATATTAACGATCAAGATTTAATTAAATTATTTATCCTCACTAAAAGTGTCTTCACCAAACACCTCACAAAAAACAAACAAAAATATCATCTTGTACAATACACATGTTTAAATTTTTAAATTTAATAAAAGTTTCTTCTTTGAGAATCAAAATAAATATATACTCTTGATAAAACGCCATTTCTTTTTTATCCTTATTATCGATGCAGCTTGAAAAAGTGGGAGAGCATATTTTATTAGAGAATCCTCTTTAACATGTCAAACATGTAATTTTCATTGTTAATGAGTAAAAGTAATTATTTTTTGGCGGCAAATGGCTTGATTTTGCTACAGAGTCATTGCCCAAGAGCCAACATAATTAGAAAGTTAGAACTCAAAAGTCAAAAACACTAACCAGTGAAACAAAATGCGTCAATTTTGGATGGTAGCAAGTTGTGTTGATATTGAGGTTGACTAAAAATATGAACAAAACAAATAACGTAACATAACATTATTGTGTTTTGGTTATGAACTTTCTTAATCTTTAGTTTTTAGCTTATACTTTCCACAAATATATATAGTGTGTAGTATCATCCCAATTATTCCAACGCTCTCATAATTTCTTCAGTCCATTATAGTGACCCACACAAGTTGCCAAAATTCTGAAAAAGGATAAAGACTTTCTTTTTTTTTAAAAAATAAATAGAAAACTCAATATTTAATTGATCAATTTGCGTAAAGTTTTTCAAGATGTTTTTGCACACATACAAAATTTGAGAGAATTTTTTTCTGATTATTTTGTTATCATGACCTGCTTGCCATATAATATGGAAATTTGGAAATATTTTTTTATTTAAATAAAAAACCATATTCTCAATTATAATATAATATAGATGAATAGTGCTATGAAACTAATATTAAAGAGCCTTTAGGGAGTCAATAATTAAGTTATCATTTAAAATTAAAAAAATTTATCATCAGAAATTAAAAAACGTTATCATTCAAATAGAATAAAAATGATCACTCACAAAATATACAAATTATCATCTATAACTTATCTATCATCACCGTCAAATACATTGACTTTCAATATAGATAAATAGAGACTTTAGTGGTAGTGGATTGAAGTTGCAAATATAAAGAGATGCCCTGTGTTGACATGTTTTCAATACGAAAGGAATTAGTTGTCACTATTGACAGTGGATCCTCGGGTTGAAAAAAAATTCCTTGTTTTTCATTTTGATTTTTATTTGATGTATGTATATGTATGTTATCCTTGTGACCTTGTTACAATGTTACACATTGTAATAGTTAGGTTAGTCATACTTAAAGTGATCATGATGATGAGTATATATAATTCAATAATAGTTAGGTTAATAAATATCTGATTTTCTTTCTATTTTTAAATAATGATATATGTATGTATCAACTCATGCCAGTATCCATCTGTTTTAATTTGTATTTGATTATATTAATCAATTCTTAGAAGATATATATAATAATTAGGAGTTGAAGTTGTAATGAATTAATAAACCTTTAAGATATGTACATATTTTTTGCGTCTCTGACTCTCATGCAATAGCCCTCAAGTTCAATAATACACACAAGAGTTGACTATATCATTAAATATGTAAATATATATATAAAGGTGTAAACACATTGTTTGGTTACATGCCCCATCAATATATAAGCTTCAATTAAAGTTCTTATATCCCAAATATATTTTATGAGAATGTGTCTCAACAATAAGTCAAAAACCATGAGGTATGACGACATATAGTATTGTTAGTTATATTCTTTAAGCATTTAGTTAGAAATTTGATTATCAATATTCATTACTCTATAATGTAAACGAAGAATGAGTGAGAGAGAGATGGATTCTGTTATGCCAAGGTTAGGAAATCCACCTTTCGACAGGTATCTTTCTGAAAGGTTTTATTTGAAGTCATAGCTAAATCAAATAGCACTAACAGCCAATTTTCCAAAAAAAAATCCAAATAAAAAATAAAAAATAAATTTCTGTTTTAATTTAAAAAAAATTAAATTGAAATTATTTATCAAAAACTTAAAAAAGAAACGAACCGATCATTGAATATAAACGGGTAGTGGTTCAAAAATTTAAATATTTAATTAGATTTTTTTATTAAATATTTAATTGGATATAATAAAATAATCTGCAATACTACATATCCAAGCATTTACCCCAACTAAATCCAATCAAGCAAAAAATAATCACTCTCATATAAGGAAAGTGAAAATACGTGCCTCGCCTCCTTCCGCTTCTTCTTCTCCCGTTTTTGCTGTAGCGCTTCCTCCTCCTCCTCCTCTTTCTTCTTGCTGTTGTCGTCGCCGTCATCGCTACAATCGCTATCATTGTCGTTAGGGGTGTACATGAAACTGGGTGAAGCCGGGTCTTCTTTGACCCAGGCCCGGCCCAAAATATACCTCGGGTCTATTATTGAGACCCTAACCCGGCTTCAAACCCGATGAAATCTTCTTCTTTTTGGGCCGGGTGAAAACCGGGTGAAGCCGGGTCTACCCGAATTAAATTAAAAAAAATTATAATCATCGATCATAATAATATAAGCAATAATACTATTAATTTTAGCCCCAAATAATTTGTTGCAGTATTAATAATAATAATAATACTAACTTATATTACACATAATCAAAGAATTCTATAAATTTATCCAAAGAAAAAAAATGTTATAACTTTCAGCAATAATGTTCAACA
>JASCZI010151406.1:37725-49105 GCA_036250425.1 Stylosanthes scabra
AATCAATAATTTAATATGTTCTTCAATATTTATTTTCTAAAATAGAGAAGATAAGAAATTAATAATTGATTATTTAAAGAAAAAAGAAAAACAATGAAAATGTGTAATAGTTTGATTGTGTTTAAAAAGTTAAAATATCGGCAATTTTATAAACCGTCGCAAATTAAAAGAGTCCAAGTCTGCTAACTTATACAACGACGATTTCCAAACCGCCACAAAATAAAAATGTCAAATACGATTAATATATACAACGACGGTTTTCAAACTGTCTCGAAACAAACATTCATATGGTAGCGATTATACAAGGAATAAGGATAACCGCTGCAAAACCTTTACTGGTACACATATAGGCAGCGGATTGTTAAACCGCCACTAATCGTTATCCCAAAACGCTGAAACATTCTTATTTAGATCCTACTTATCTAAATAGGATAAATCCAGTACTAATCCTAACATAATTTTATGACAAGATTATGTTTCAAATTTATAAAAAATAATTATGAACTTTTTCGTTACAACCCTTTTTTGTTTAAAATTGATCACAAGCGTTACAATTTTTTTTTAAATGATTCGAGTTGGCATTTTTTCCCTTCTCCTTTCTTATATATCACCAGTTCACCACACGAATTTCATCTTCTTCGTTTCAAACTGGTCAATTCAATAAAAAGAATCGATGACTCGGACGGTTTAAAAAAATTGAACCCGGTCAAAAAATTTTAAAAAATAGAAACAAACATCATTTCATACTTTTTAAAAGAGAAAAACATTAAAAATAAAGATCAAAATGGAAATTAAACAACTGAAATCATAGCATAATCTTTTATTTCATTAATGTATAATGATTGCAATTTGAAGTTTAAAAGTATTGGGATCATATCTGCATGTAGTGTGGTTGTCCAAGTCCTTAGGCAAATTGATACACTGGATGGTTTTAAAAGAGTATTTCTACATCTCCAATATCAAAATCAGCTAAGAACACAAACCCATCAAATTAGAACCAAACACAACTTAACAAGACATCTTCAATACCTTAATGCAAATACCGCATCCAATGCACGATTCCTCATATATGAAAGCAATCTTTGAAGCAGAAGTAACCTCAATACACAATCTACCTGCACTCATGGACAAAATGCTTCATTCACCATAAACCCCATAAGAATTAAGAAACTCAAAAGTATGAAAATACGAACTTAAATACACAATCCATTGAATGTAATAAACAAGCAACAGATCACAAAACATCTAAACAAAGCAACACATACTCACAAGGAAGTTAGTTTCTTTAAGCAAGAATTATGGTAATAGAACCCAAATGCTAGTTCAACAAGAACATTAAAAAGAAATCATTGATAGATTGATTGATTCATTACTTGAGGAAGTTGAGGAGTAAGAAGAGGATGATACTGAAAAATCTGTGCTGAAGTAGAACTGCCACAATCAAATTCCGCTTTTTGCACATCATTCTTCACACACTCCCCATAATGAGAGTTACCAACCATTGCTTCTTGTTGATTCCCCACAAGCCTTGTACAACAGCTGCATCCCTAAGACTTATTCTGAGAAGCCAGCAACCTAATAGAGTAAGTAGCGAGCAGAGGCGACGACGAGCGGTGATATAGTGGCAGCAACCAGAGGCGATTAGGAGGCGAGCAAGCAAAGATGACGACACGGTGGCGAGCAGAGGCGACGTGTGGTGAGGCGAGCTGCGGTGCTGAGACGACGAGCTCGGGCAAGGGACAAATTGATGGTGGCAGCGTCGCCTCAGAGGAGGGTTGCGGTGGACAACGCCAAGGGCGCTACAGTGGATGCTGCTTCGATCTGGTCTAGGACAACGCATCGGTGGACAGACTGCAAGATGTTGCTGGCGGGGGCTGTGGATATTAATGAGATATACTTCTCTCTGTCATGATGGAATGAGGCTAGCTAGGGTTTGTGACTGATCTAATTTTTTTTTTTTAAAAAAAGGAAAAACCGACCTAGCCTAAGAACTGGTTTATCAGTCAGACCCTTAAACATCTCCGCCATTTTTAAACTCAAGGGTAGAATCGTAAATCAATTCATTTTTTAAAAAAATTATAACTTTTGTGAAAAAAAAAATGTGAGCAAAATGATTTACCATCAAACCTTTGTGAATAAAAACATATGCATCCCATATAATAACAAGAAACCTTTTCGTCCCTGATACAAATTAATTAATTGCCACTGATAATAAAAAAAAACATCACACGTTTTTTGGAAATCGAAACCCACTTTCAGCTCATGAGTTTTCGTGTTACATACTCGAACTGATGATTGAGGAAGAAATAGTATGAGAAAATGGCAAGTAGTTACGAACAATTAATTAATTTTACAATCGAATCTGTCAAATTTCAAAGCCCATAATTAATTAAACAGCGCATACCAGCTATGATTAACATAATAATCTCAAATGAATTATGAGCAACGCAAGTAAATGTATAAACGAACTTCATTGACCAAATAATTAAAAAAATTCAAACAAACGGTCGTAGTTAAAGCTATTGCATATTTGCATGTTACTATTTGTTAGAGCTGATGATTTATTGGATTGCTTAAAGCACACTATGATTTCATCCATTTGTTTCATTCATAGCACTTGCTTCATTATTGTTTCAGCTATTTAGTTGTTAATAAATTTCCAGAGCATCGATTAAAAAAAAAAAGTCTAATTCATTTTTGTCATCGTTTTTTTGATATTTAAAAGAGTAAAAAAACTCAAAAATAAATATTATATTTTAAAAAGAGAAATACTATTTAATTAGTACAATTTTTTTCCTAATATTCATTTAACTAGTATTTTTATTAGTTAATATAAAAAAATCTAAATATACTAACAAATTATATGTGTAGGTCAAAAATACTTACAATATAAATAAAAATTATTGGTTTTTAAATATTTTTTAAAATATAAAAAATAAAAAATTTAATTTTTTATTTAAATAAAATTAAGAAGATAATTAAAAAAATAAATTAAGTCTCTAAATCAATTTTCTAATTTCCTTACTTTCATTATACTCAGGGAGGAAGCCGTAGACTAAAACTTTGTAACTCCAAGAAGATAATATATACACGAATTCAATGATTTATTACCATTTACTTTTGCTATATACATTTTGACATGTGAATGCGTATAATAATATCAATGAAGTAGAGTAATGAAGAAAGCATTTACAAAATGGAAGAAGCAAAAAATTCTCAACAGGAAGACTGATTCCTATACGTATACAGTATACTCCTCTTTATGATGTCACCCTTACGGATTCTCAACATCGACCAGATCTGGAATCAATAATATTTATCTAGAATAATTATCACTAAATGATCGAAAACAAAGCTGTATTACATCAATAATAATAATAAAGTATATTTTTTTTCTTAATATTTGTTAAAAATTTTAAAAATTGCTGTATTATATCAATTTTGTCCTTATAATTAATTTTTGATGGTCAAATTCCAATCTATTTTTTTCTTCCAATTTTATCCTCCTAAATTTAACCCCATCTAATTCCAAATTCACTGTCCCCAGGCATCACCTTTACCGGTGCTACCACCCCATCGTAGCCATCGTCGTCATCAACAACAACACCCCCACCGTCCCCATCATCATCAACACTCCCATCCCACCGGAATTTTTATTTCTCTGGCTCACCCTTATCATTGCGCTATCGAGCTGCCACCGCTGCCCCAGCTACTGCTTATACCAGCCCTCATTATTCCTTGATGTACTTGGTGATGTAAAACTAATTAATCCAAATACAAGAGGCACAAATAGTTAGATATAAAAAATATATGAACTAATCGATCTTTTCCACTGAACAAGTCTTCAAAAACAAGAGGCAGTAGCAGACAAATTGGAAAACTTTCCCCAATTAGCAAAAGAGCAAAAAAGCGAATTTTTCTAGTCAATAAGAATGAACATTTACATAACCATCAAAGTAAACACAAGTTTTGAATAAACATAATAGAAGAACCACACAAAGGTTTTAACATTCAAAGTTTTGAAGATCTGGGCAAGCGGTGGTCCTCGGCAGAGCAATGATAGGGTGGGCCGAAGGTGGCGGTTTGGGTGGGATGGAGGTGTTCATGACGATGATGATGGCTACAATGGGGATGGTGGGATGTGGTTGACTATGATGATAATGGCTATTAAGGTTCAAGTGTGAATGGCACATTGAAGGAAACAAGACGAGAGACCCATTTACTTGACACCTTAAGGTTTTGAGTTGGATGTGGTGTCTTCTCATGTTACATTCTCTCACATGGTTCCTCCCTCGAACTCTCCCCGATGATTTTGCTCTCATGGTGTCCCAATAATGGCTACGCTGAGACTTGGAACAACTTGCCACCTGTATCGATGAAATAACTTATATATAATAGATAGATCTGAAATATATGCTTCTGGACCCTCACTTTCGGTCGGTGCGCCTCCACTCTCTTTGGAGTTCGCTGCTTTCTTCCTGTGAGTGAATCCTATCTCTTCCATATGTGAAATTTTCCTTTCGAGCAATCCCATTCATTCAGCAATGATATTGATATGTGAGATTGAAGCCTTTTCCTTCGCATTTGCTTGTTAACAACGAGCCAACCTTCTAACCGGGGTGTTGTTGTTGACCATGATGATGATTGCCGTGACGGGATGGTAGCTCTTGGGAAGGAAAAAGTTAGGGCCTTGCGGGATATTATTGGAATTATAGTTAAATTTGAGAGGGTAAACTTGGAAGAAAAAGATTGACTGAAATTTGATTATTAAAAAATTATTCATAAAGATAAAATTGATGAAAATCGAGAACTTAATAGAAAAAATTAAAATAAATTAAAACAATGATATTTTAAAATTATAATAATATAATTTTAACCTACATATTAATATAAAATAATTTTATACATGTATCTAATCATATAACCTAATATAATAAACAAAAATATATAACTATATTATTTTACACACGTTATTATATATCCATGTGAATGGATGTTTAAATGACAAATTGAACGATTATGTAAATATTTTTCATTATCAGTGTATTAAAATTAAACTATAATAATAATAAGTTGTAAAATTTTAGTTAGAGTTACACCATAGCTATTTGATCACACATATTCATAGTGGTTGAGCTTGAAAATTCTTTTAGAGAAACCTTAAATTTTATCTAACATTGATGAATTAATATATCAATTCACATATTTCTGTTTTTTTTTATTTTGGAAATAACTACTATTTTGAAAAGGAGGGGATATGAAGATGGTGCTGCCGCTGCCATCGTTGCTGATGTTGCCAGAGCACGTGATAGGAGAAGATTACTAAAATCACTGATGTCCAAGTTGTCATCCAAAATATAGTGTGAAAATAATTTGTTTTTCAATTTTGAAGTTTATAATTTTTGATTTATTTTTAATTGATTCAATCAAAAAAAAATTTAAATGATAAAATATTCTGAAATTATTTAAAATAAAAAACGATCAAATATCAATTGTTTTTTCAAGTTGTATTCGTCATTTAGTGTCTTTTGTTATTTTTGTCAAAATTTTTAAGTTTTTAGAGTATTTTATTGTTCTAATCTTTCAAAATGACTTTGTTTAGAGAAAATTTTGGTAATCAATATTAAAAGACAATAGAAAGTCAATATTTTTTTTTTTTCTCTTTCTCCTTTTAATACCCACTTGTTTTACGGATTTTGTGATTTTCGAGAAACACATATAAGTTTGATGTTTAGAAACAAGATTATGGGTACTAGTTAATGAAGTGTATCAAAATTCATGAAAGATTTCTGAATGAGAAATGGTAGGAAGAACAATAACTAGCTTTTATTATCACTTCACAGAACTCCGAAGTGAAAGTAGTTTGACAAAACAAGATTAAAAAGTAATTCACAAACATAAACTAAATTAAAGTAAAGGAAATAACATGAACACAGAAAAAAGAATGGATGGAACCATTACTCAGAAAACTGGACGAAAGCACAAGTCAGAAAGTCGCTTTGTGGATGTGAAATGTGTTTGGTGAGTCTTCAGAGTGTGAAAATTCCAACTCTTGTTTAGCATAATCTTCTAGTATTTATAAGAACCTTCATCCAATCCTCTTCTACCACGTGTAGTACTTAAGGAAAAACCGTTCCCGTCTTCGCAGCTTCCCAATAACTTCTCTTCAACTGCTCTTGAATTCTCGCTGAAACCCTAAACCGCTTGAAGCTTCAAAATTCAAACTTATATCTTCGAACAAACCTCATTCGATTTCCTCTCTTTCAAATTCAAACTTTTGAACTTAGCCAAAATCTAATAAGTTCACATTCTTGTGAACTTCACATGTAATGATTGAAGATCGAAATAACTATTCAACATCAATTACACTTAAAATCGATCCTCTTCGAATTCAAATCTTCAAACTCGAATCGAGAAATTAATTTCTTGATAACACCACTATTTTTCTAATTACACGCATTCGCTCCATATTAGTCCCCTAACATTAAATTCATAGCATTATTTTTTTTAATTCTAAAACATTACGTGATTATTCTTTGTGGTTTAATTATTTTTTTTTAATTTCACATGTATATATGCATTTTAATATTAGAGAGTAGAAACGGCGTATAATGTTTTTTTAATAATAAACAAGGGCGTATAAATTTTATGAAGTGAATAACTGTTAAACTGCCGGCGTGTTTCCACGCACTTTCCGCAGACTATCGAAGAAATTTTCCAGCTCATTTGAGAAACACTTCACTACAGTGTCTCATCTATTATTCATTATTGGCTTCCAACTTCATAGTTGACAACCTTGAAAGTCGTTGCTTCGTTTTTTCTTTAAGAATAAGTCTACCTGTACATAAATTTTTATCCATAAATCGACCATAATAGTTAATTTTAATTTATTTTAATTTTTAATTTTTTATTATGCAAAGTTTTAGGAAACATGTCTAAGTAAATGTGAAATTTAAATTTAATAATATATAAATAAAATCTTTTAACCCGTCACTTGCTTTGTGATGTGCTATAGTGAAAAAAAAAGTGCTATTTTTTTTAACTGCTACTTCATATTTAAATATTTTAATTTGAATATTTATTTCTTGAACTACTTATTGAATATTTATTTAAATGAAGTTATCTTTAAATTATAAATTATCATATTTTTTTCATAATGTTGTCCAGACTTCTTTATTTTACTTTCTTATCCATCTCTTCTTTATAAATTTTTCCTCCTTCTCTATTTTTCTTAGTCACATTTCTCTTGTTTAAGCTATATTTACTCAAATCATAATGGAAGTAATGGGTTTAAGGAAGATATCCTTATTTATAGAGCATTCTCATTTTTTCTTCCTTTTTCCACGTTGGTTACGATAGTAATGTAAGCTTTTCATACTTTCTTTTAGTTTTTATTTATTTTTTAGTTTTTATACCTTAAATTTAAAATGTATTTATAATTTACTTTGTATGCAATTATATTATTTTAGATGTGTTTTGATGATTTGTGTTATAAAAAAAATTATAAATTTTAAATGTATTTTTAATTTATTTTATTTACAATTATATTATTTTAGATGTACCATGAAAGTTTTAAAAATACTAAAAATATATTAAACACATCTAAAATAATATAATAGAATATAAAATACTCTTTAAACATATCTAAAATAATCCTATATATTTATGATGCACACCAATTCAATATCCATACAAGTTAAAGGACGTTTTAGATTCAACTTTTATTTATATTTTTTAATTTTATTATGCTGTGAACTTGTGATTTTAATTTTTCAATCATGTAAATTTTTGAATTAACTATTTTAAATATTAAAAAAAAATATTTAAAACATTAAATCTTTAAAAATGTTATTTGAATAATATATTTGAATTATTTTAAATTTTATAATATATAATTAAAATATAAAAAGTTTTTTTTTATGGATATCTAAGTTGCACTTTTTCTTTAAATTGCGCTTTTAGTTTCTTGGTTAACCATTTGCACATTCAATTCCTTCTTGTTATGCCACGTCACCAATATTCTAATGCAACTTGCAGTCAACGCATAGAGGTCAATGCAGCATTCGGAGCGGGTGTGCTATTAAAATTCCTTTAATGTAAGAAAATAGATAAAATAAAAAAATTGAAAATTTAAGCATACGATTGGATTATGTTTTTATTTCTTTATTTTTTATTTTTATATCTTTATTTTAAAATTTTGTAGAAGAATTGAAAATAGTAAAAATTTGATTTTCTGTTTTTAGCTCTTACATTTTTTTACAAAATTCTGCAAATAAAATAATCTGAAAATAAAAACAAAAATAGAAATGAAAAAGCTCACTTAATTTTTTAATTAAAATAATATATATGATAATAAGAATAATAATAATTATAACTTAAAAAGAATTAATTATGTCATTTTATTAGTTTTTTTTTTGGATGGTACACATCACCTTATATGTAAGGGATTCTTTCTTTTTGTTTCTTTCCTTTACAGTGAATGAGCGTAGATAATTGACGGAATCTTCAAAAGATTCAATTTATATAAGAAAATATAAAATTAGTATATCCTTTTCACACTTCACCGATTTTAGGTTGTATTTGTATTTGTATTATTGTATGAAAAAGGTATTTAATTTGTTTTTAACATTATATTTTTTAAGATGTTTTAGAAAATATAAATTTGTATTTAAGTAGAAAATATAAGAATATATTTTTTCTAAAAGTATGTCGCTTCCATAAAATAAAATAAAAATTATTTCTATTAAAAATAATTTTTTCTCAAATGATTTGAACATGTGAGAAGAAAATAATAATTAAGAGAGTAGATGAGATGATACATGGACAATGAGTTAAAGACATATAAAAATTTAAAAAGACCATTCATGAGATGGTCAGACGAAAAACATAGATGATTTTTCTATAAATATGATAGAACACAATGACGTTGTTTAATCTATGTAATCGATCCCACCTAGTGAAATAAAATTTTGTTGTTATTGTTGTAATAAAAATATTTTTTAAACAAATTATATCAAAACATTTTTAAAATGGTCAATCCAAATGAGCACCGATTTATACATGGATATTTTAATAATAGGAAGAAAAAAAAAAAAGAAAAATGGATTCTTTAACCAACAATCAACAAGTTCTAATAAATGAGTAAACATTAAGTGGAGATATGGTTGTCAAATTCTAGTGTTAACTCTTAAACTCTTACGAGTTTACAAGTTTAGGTAGTGGAAAACGAGTTAACTCGGCAGTAAACTCACATCTTGGTAAACTCGGCTGAACTCGTGTAAACTCGCTCAAACTCGCGAGTTTATGAGCGAGTCAACGAGTTTGAATTTGACCCAATTTTACCCAAAACAACGTCGTATTGCCAAAAAAGAAGATTTTCCCTCAAGAGTTAGAGTTATAAAATTGTTGACTTACTCACACACACTCCTCTTTGCATCCAGTTTGTGCACTGTGTGCTATATGTTATTATATTTATTGCATAATTGATAATTTTCATTTGAATCATACATATATACCACTAGTTTAGCTTAATATGTACTTTAAAATTAATTTTTTTTTAATTTTAAATGCCTAAATTTAAGATTATGTATGATATATTTTTGTTTTTATATAATAAATAAACTCGTACGAATTTACGAGTTAACTCGCGAGTCGAGTTTAGATCGACTCTACGAGTTTACTTAAACTCGCGAATTTGACAACCTTGAGTGGAGAGGAAGAGCGAGAAATTTAATAAGAAAGAAAGAAAAATATCGGGTCGAAAAAAGTCGGTTTTGATTTATTTTTTAAAAAACAAATGGAGTAAAAGTTAAAAAAATTATTATATTTTACAATAACAATTTTTTAACCTGAAAATTGAAAAATAAGGGACACTTTTTTAATCATCCTAAATTCCACACAAATCTAAACAAAAGAAGATGATTACAAATTAAGAAGGAAAGATATTTAGTTGATCTCTTAAAAAAACTTAAATGTATAAGTTTTATTTTACCATTTAATCCTTTTTATTTCTTTGTTGTTGAAATCTAATTTTTTTTTATTTATATGTAATTACTTTTATGGATTATGTATATATAATTTTGTACTATGTATAAATATTTACCTTTTTTTTGTAACGTGTGTTTCATCGTTTGTGCACATATTAATATTACACTAGAAGAAAAAGTTTTACGATAAAAACAAATATGGTAATGATATTTATATATTTATTTTGGCCAATGAAATTCATCAAATTATTTATTATTATATAAATAAAAAATTATTTTGATTTTAAATAATATAAAAAAATATTATTAAAATAAATTTTTATTTATATCAAAATAATATTCTATTTATTATAAAATAAATAATTTAAATAAATTTACTTGAATAAAATAGATACACATCTAGAATTGTTAAAACATCATACATTAATATCATTTGTTTTTTTTGTAACAATGGGTTACGAAAGTAACATTCGAAACTGTTGATGTTTATCTTTTGGCGATTTAAAAAGGAAACGAAGTAATATGATACAGAGGCAGAAGACAAATGGATACATGTAATTACTTAAGTTATCTTTAAAATCAATAAGAACGTTCACATTAATTACGTGTACACATGTATGTATGCAATTAAATAAAGATAATGAAATTCTACACTCCTTTAACTTGTTCCTCTCTCTTCATGTGATCACACTTTCTCTACTTATATATATAGAGAGTGATCATAGATATTTCTACAATCAAGTTTGTCATCAGGGACTAATACTCTCTACTTCAGATTATTAGAAACCCATACCACCACCTTCAAAGATTTCTACATCATAATTACTGTTACATTATTATTATTATTATTGTTATTATTGTGCCTTCCATTCTCCACTCAGAAAAGTAGTCATGGGAACTCAAGGTCCAACTGACAACTCTTATACTAATGACTCTGTAAGTTTCTATCTATCTATCTCTTTGCATAGATTTCATATTCCTTGTTTCCACTCTCTGCCAAAACAACAATATTGTTTATTGAATTTGACACAAAAATATAATCATTTAAACCATTAAAAAAACCTTTATTCGCCATTTTTTCCTCCTTCAAATTACTAGTAGTTTGCTTCTTGATGTTTTGGAGTTGAAACTCAAAAAATGCCCTTGAAATTTGAGTTAAATTCAAATTAGCTCCTTAAATTTATAATTACTAAAAATAACCCAAATACGATATCGTAATTCGTAACTCATGTTAGCGTTGTTCAGAGACTGTCACTTAACGTTCGAGGTAAACAATGTTCTGCTGCTGTCTCTTTCTTTCTTTTTTTTTAATGATCTCTTTTTCCTTTATATCTTTCTTTTCTGGAAAAATTTGAACAAATACCTCCCTCCTCGCCTCTTCACCGTTCTTCCCC
>JASCZI010151407.1:8696-22895 GCA_036250425.1 Stylosanthes scabra
TAAAGAATATCATGATAATTGAGATAAATTGAGACTAAAAATAACCCAAGATGCATACGCATCAGATTTATCAATTAATAACAATAATTCACCAAGAATATCATAATAATTAAGAGAAAATTGAGTCTAAAAACATCCTAAGATGCACACGCATCACAACACCAAACTTAATCTTTTGCTTGTCCTCAAGCAAAGCAAGAATCAAAATATGTTTAAGGTTCAATTTCTCTTGCTCTACTGAGACTCTTTAGGATTTCCTCATGGTACTTCTCTTATGCTCTGTTAATCTTTCGGAAAGATGAATCCCTCAAGTCTTCTCTCTTAAGGGTTATTATGCAACCTCTTCTTCATTTCATTTACTCCTTTCAATCAGTGTTTATTAATTCATTATTTCCTTTATGAGGGGTTTTTCTTGACTTTAAATACTCTGTTACAAGGCGGCTCTTTAGAATAGGTGTTCAATCGACAATCCCGAACCAGTTGGCTCAAGTTATCAAGTGATAAAGCACTCCTCGGATTTACTGACCCAAGCCTCTTTCCTTGAACAATTGCACCACAAGCATATAACATGGGAGAACTCTTTGAGTTTTCCTTTTCATTCATTTTTCTTTCCCAGTCATTGATACTCAAATCCTTAATGATTTCTCTTTGAATTGCTTTTCCCCTTTTTATTCTTAATTCCACTGATTGGAGTTTTATTTTAACATTTATGAAGAAGTCACATAATAAGCTCTCTAGAGGATTTCTCAAAAGGAAATTCACTTCCTAATCAATCAATCAAAAGCAAAGCAAAGCAAGCATAGCACACCCTTTTCAAGCCTCTTTAGCATGTGAACCATTTTTCATAGCTATGATGAGCCAAAAGAAAATACTATGGACCCTAACTCCTTTACCTCTTGAAGATCACTTGAATAGCAAAAGAAATGGACAACAAGTCTTCTTGAGCACCTCGGTTGGACAATGATTCCTAAGCTTGAGTCCTAGACAAAAATATATGACAAGATAGAAGCTTTATGTGAGTAAGGGTTCTTTAGGTTAGTGAGAAAGCTAGGTCTTGCACTTACCTTCACTAAAATGAAAGGAATGAAGATAGGAAATGGGGATAGTGAGCTTCGGCCAAGAGGGAATGAAAGAGCAAGCTAGATGTTGAAGAAAAATCCTTAAAGAAAGATGATGATGGTTTCGACCAAGGGAGAAGAGAGTGTAGGAGCTTGTTCTTGATATTTCTAATATGATGATGATGAAGAGGAGAATAAGAGGAGAAGAATGATGTATGTTTCGGTGGTGGTAGTGTGTGAAGCTAGGGTTTGGTGTTTATCATGTTCTTGAGGACATTCAAAGTGTTCATGTTGAAACTCAAAGAAAAACGGTGTTTAATCTTTGAAAGTATGAGAGAGAATGTGTTTTTGGTGTTATTGTGGGTTAAAAATATGAAATGGATGATGGTGAAGAGAGAGAAGAGTTCGAAAATATGAAGAGAGAGGTTAGATGATTTTTGGTCTTGTTTTTGGTAGAATTTTTGTATGAAGGTTAAGTAAATGGTAAGTGAGGTTAACTGTGGGTAAATGGGATTAAGTTAAGTTAAATAATATGGTAAAAGGGAGGGAGTAGGGTTCGGCCAAGGAGTAGTGAGCAAGGAAGAGATTTTTGTTTCATTTTAGTTATGAAGGGTGTGGTAATTTTGGTGGTGTAATGGTAAAATAAAAATGATAACATAAAATAAAGGAGATAAAGAAATATTATTATATTTGTAAAGGTGGTATAGAAAAAATAAAAGGAAGCTTTTGCATGTATTTAAGCCATGCAATCAATGAGAGAGAAACCTTTATGAAAATGTGTAAGAAAAAAGTAAAAAGTAAGAAAGAGAAAAGCTAGAAGGTGTCATAAAATGTCTCAAGGGCATTCTTGGCTTTTCGCTTCAAGTTGAGCGAGGCGACTAAGGTCCAATACGTATTATAGCGTGGTGCTATATTTCTATTATTCCGTCGTAGCTACCGTTTTATCGAAATTTTGACCGGACGATTCACTACGGAAACAAGCGTCGCTAAAACAGTTCAAAATTCTCTTCTAGAATCTCGCCACCCTCTATCTCATATCTCGAGCTTAATTAGGAAACTATAGATTTCCAACGAAGATATTTTCTACAATATCTTTCTTTTATCTGAAAGACGGTCAAATACGGTTAAACCGCTGCTAAATAGCGTACCATCGCTAAAAACAGAAAATCACAAAAACAAGCATATAACGAAACCAAATCATATAGCAATCATAATTAGGGTATTCAAATCCCCTAAACACGTCAAGAGTCATCAAAAGCATGAAAACACAGGCAGTCATACGTTTCTGTCAGAAACAGGAAAAGTAGAAAGACGGAATTTCACACAGGTCAGTCATATACCAGGAAGAGTTCAGGTTAATGATATATTGATTAAAGCACTTCATGCTGAGATGTTTCTGTAGTTTCGTAGCAAATTCAAGGTGCAAAGTCTTGACACCTTGAGTTTGAGGGGGAATCCTAGTGAAGATAGTAGTAAGGTTAGTAAATGTGTTAGTGAGAATATTCTAGAAGCTGTTGAGTCAAATAATATTGAAGTTAGTTAGAGTGTGTGAGTGTGTTAGAAGCGTAACTCTTTAGCTATATAAAGCTTTCATTGTATCTGAGATATTTTGGGGTTTTCATTTACCACATTCAATACACTATGATACTCATTTTTCTCTCTCCATTTTCTCTTATTTTCTTCTTCTAGTTCTGTTCCTCATCTTCTACCATCCTTGAGCAAATACCTTTAAAACATATGAAGGGGCCAATAGGTCCTAATAATTCACCTGGAATAATTTGTTGACATGTCACACATTGACTGACACGTAATCAAGGTAACCCATTAGTAACCTGCTTCGAGGTTTTATTATTTATTATATTTCATAAGTTTTCAGGGGCCGGATTCGGGTTTTAATATCATCAAGGGTGGGCTTGTCCATTTAATAAATGGTTGAGGGTCGGGTTGGGGTTTTACTCAAAATTAAAAAAAAATCATTACCATGATTAAAGTTTAGGAAGCGTTTCCAGTATACCCGGGAACCAGGTGTTCTTATGTTTTTAACCGTTGATCTTAATTAATTTTAATTATAATATATATATATATAATTAAGATCAACGGCTAAAAGCATAGGAACATCGATATTTCCGGATATATTTAAAATGTTTCCTAAAATTTAATGATAAGACAAACACTATGTGTTCTGATTAATGTCAGTAACTTCGACTTTCCCAAAACTTTTGTAATAGCAGGTGTTGATATATAAGTGGTGCCAGATAATATCTATATGTGTAGATATTTTGTTGTATCTATACCATAGAACCTCCCTAATGTCATTTTTATTAACAATAATCATATTCCTGCTAATGATATTCCAAGCAATAAAAAATAGTCCGCAAACCATTCTTAGTATTTATTGATGGTTCTTGGCGGTAGATACACCAAAAGGAAAGAAAAATGAATAAATACACACTTTATTATTCTTCTTCTTTAAGCCACTGGCGAATAACATGCAAAAGAAACTTGAGACAAATTCCTGCCGACACCAAAGCAATGATGATCCTGACCCAGAAAGAGGATCTAAATGCTTCTAAGACGAAAGAATTCCATAGCGAATACCAGGAGATAGAGCAAATTGAGCCGAGTATAGCTCCAACAATCACTTGGTTCACTGTATGAAGCTTTTGCGACACTCGTAGATATGACTGTTAACATACCATAGAAAACGCATAAGCAATTCACGCTAGCTTACATCTGAATAGCTTCAAATAATTCAGAAATTTCATAGCATGCCTGAGGTACTAACGATAATGCACGTATAAAACTATAGTTAATTAAACCCTAAACCCTCAACCAGTAAAGCAAGTTGGTCAGCCAAAAATCACCATCTTTGGTTCTTACTTCTTAGTCATTAAGGATTATTACTTTTTTAGCAAATTAAATCTTGCCTATACAGAGGCAACCATATGTATCATATGTGCATGTTTCATGAAAGGAAAATTGCTTATGAAAAGTTTATTAATTATCTTCTCAATGTTTCTTTACAAGTGTTTTACTTTGAGTGAATATATGATAGTATCGTGAACATGAGCACATTACAAATGATGTCGGATCAATTAATTGTAGGTTTTATATAAATTTAGAAGTGCATAAAGAAGCTAAGTGAGATTATTTGATTTCCTTGCAACTGAAGTGATTAGAAAATGTACCAATAAATTAACAGGAAATACATACAAAATAAGAAGCGAATCCCAAGCCCATCCCACTGAAGGTAATAGTGTATGCATTTATCCCTAGCCATCCCAAACCTGCCGCATCACATGGAAAATTGATCTCCGGTTAAGTCATGAAATTTTGACATGTTATTACTGATGAAAAGTGTAAACAGAAATCCTTTCGAAAACGAAACTGAGATAAAGAGAACTGTGCATTCATGGTAACAACATGAAATGGGATATATTAAGACATGCCAGTGAAGCACTTAATTATAAGAGAACCTCCATAATCCCTTCATAATTCAGATCACTTTTATTTTAAGTTGCAAGCAAAAGCCTTTTTGGTTTTGCATAAATTTTTTGATAGGCCTTCTTGATCTTTTTATTTGTTTTATATTATTTTTTATATTTTGACATTCAACGAAGATCAAATTATAAATGTTTAGATTATAGTTTTAACACCCTATTATAATGTAATTTGTCCAAAAAATAAGTTGATAAAGAGATGTGCGTAATATTAAGTATATACACCTATTTTATGAAACATAATCTAACTAAATTATTTATTTTTGTGTCAAATAAAAAATATTTTAATATCAAATAACATAGAAAATAACATAAAAAGAATTTTTTAATTGTCATAGAAAACGTGCATAATTATATTTTTCACTTGTCCTTTATTAATTATCACTCTGCCTGATATAATGCATATATAGACAAAGAGAACTCATCATCATTGGTATCAATCTTTTTTATATATTTGAAGATTAATAGGAATAACGAGAGGGAGAAATTACTTGACAAAATTATAAAGAGGACCGTGAAGGAGATAGATTGTGCATGTGAAGAGGGCATCCCAGGGTCAGATTTCAGGTTTGAAGGTCGTTTCTGGTTCAATATTTTCTTAAGTGAAAGAGAAAACATTGCATTCGAAATAGATCCCCCTGCAAACCATATGGCTTCTCCATCGTGTCTCCAGAGAATGAAAGCCACAAAAAAGATAGTTACTATCCACTTGCTCTGTAAAGCAATAAACAGAATCCATCAACATCAGTTCGCAACAAGTCAGTCATTGATCTTTGGGGCTCGATCACACTAGTGGTATATATGAATCCGAGTTATTATTAGGTGCTACTAGAATAAGTTATTGCTCTTGTTCGTATCAATTAATGTTCTTCCACCTCAGTCTTATACTTATAAGTAAGATATATAAGAGGACGATGTTATTTTAAAGAGAGGAGATTGGTAAAGTGAAAAAAATAAGTATTAAATTACTCTCGAAAATGATGGAAGTTATAAATTCAACCATGATTAATTACTTTATTATTTTATCAATTTTCTTACTTAGATTTTTCAAATTCAAAATAAAAGTATTAGTAAAATAAAAATAAACTTCACAGAAAACATTTAACATAAAGTATTCATTTTTTCTTAGAATGAACACGTGAAATTTTCATCTGAATTTTATTATTAAGGAATCCAACCAGCTAATGTCCTATAAAAGGATAGGGTTTCCTTATTGCTAGGTTTTTTTCTCTTTCCAAGTCTTGAACCGAAGACAACGAGAGAATGGATATAATACTTGATTTGAACAATGATCTTAGATTCTTAGGAACATATTTAGCAATTTAATAGCAGAATGGGTATGAAATTTAAGGATTCGGTATAACTGTGGTAAGAAGAAATCTTTTGCAGACATCTATGGTTACAAAGAGAAACTTAAAGGAAAGTTGGGACAAAACTGAAAATCTAATTTTTTTTTTTTTTTGATGTCTAAGGAGCCGAAACACCTCTTATAACGGAGGAGCGGGGCAATATCCCATGAGCTAGAGCTAGTGAGCTTGAAATCTGAAATTTGATTAAATGTTTTGTTGACATTTCAGTAATATTTTTTGTTTGTAAGTCTCAAATTAAAAAATATTATTAATTAATAAAAAATGATATTTTAATTATATGAATACTAAGTTACTAACCAGGTGATTGAGAGTCGATTCCACATCATGAAACAAACACTTGGACCGATGAAGAAGCTCGGGCCAGAAACCATTGGTGAAAGTTTCTTGTTCAAGCATCACTTGAACTTGCTGGTTGTTATTATTATTATTTCCTTCTATGAAACCGCACTCTCTTATTATCTGAATTGCTTCACAGTTTTTGTTTCCTGGCAAACAAGGAATGAACCCAGAGGAACCATGACGAAACGACGTAGTTTTCAGGTATCTCGGTTTTAGCAGTTTCATCCCTAGAAATCCGGAAGAAGGGCTGAAGGAAATGGAGGTTGTTGCTACTGTCATATGGATGTGGGAGGGTCGTTGCATCATCTAGTCCAGAAAACAATTAAACTATAAGAGATCAGAGCCATTGTAATGTAAATATGTAATATTGTACTAGAGTACTATACCATTTATATATGTATGAGCAGAAGAATTATTTAATTAATCTTAAAGATCTCTATAGTTTAGATTTATTCAATTGATAAATGAGTTAAAAAAAAAAACAACAATGCTAGGTAACCAATAAAAAATCAGTTAATATTAGTCAATAATTTATATTGGATGTTATATTTCTTTAAATTTTAGATCTTCTGTTGTTTATAGGTTTCGGATGTTCTATTTTTTTTATTGTTGGTTGCTTTAGGTTTCGGATGTTCTATTTCTTTTATTATGGACGTTGTATAAACAATAATTACGTATGTGCTATTTTTTGTTGGTTGATTTGTTGGTTAGAAAAATATTGGTTGCCTATACTTTTTTCAAAAAAATAACCATAAAAAATTTGAATGAGAAAGTACCCATAAAAAATTTAAAATTATGATAAAAATACTCAAATATTATATAGCTAGTTAACCATCATATTAACCGTTATCGAAAATTATTTTTGGCAATTTTTAACATAACTTTAATTTTTTTATAGGTATTTTTATCGTTGAATCTGTCATGGTTATTTTTATCAATCTTAAAATATTTCATGATTATTTTTTGTACTTAACTCTTTAAGAATTTGTGATTAAATTCAGGCCAATTTTTTTTATTTTTATAAAAAAATATCACGTAACTGTCAAATTTAATTTTGATTATAATTTTCGATAAAGTAAGTGTGTATATATATATCAATAACTCTATATGTATTACTGTACATCTTCATATATCTCATTTACAACATACAAAAAAAAATAAACACCATAAAAAAATCCATAGAATACATAAATATAATATACGATATCACATAAATAGTTATGTAAAGTACAGATATATTATATCTCAATATAAAAATTAAATTAGAAAAAAAGACAAAAAATATATGGAGATATATAGTGATACACCTAGATTAATTTTATATATATATATAAAATACCAAAAGTTGTATCATATATATTTCTTATCATTTTTTCCCATAGTATATTTTACCCGATAAATTAAAAGTTAATCAGTGACATATTTAAATTCTATTTAAGAATTTTTTCTTTTAATATATTTAGATTGTTGCTTATATAAAAAACTGGAAATTAAAATCCCATATTTTTTAAGGAAATAATTAAGTTGATCAGTAATCATGTGCAATTAACTTAGTTATTTTTTTTTTAATAAAGCAACCAAACCTTATCGTAAAGGTTAAGTTTCTTTTCTATTTAAATGGTTTAATGTAGGGATTTCATCAAAATATTCAAATTATTCAGACTTAATTATTGAACCACGTTGATAGAGATTTGACTAAAAAATAAAAATACTTAACTATAACAATTTGAGTAAAATAATTTTGTTTTATATGGTTGAACCAAGGGTAAAGTACAGAACACTATTTGTAGCATAGGACAACGTAAGCTCTTCAAATTTAAAAATTTAATGGAAATGTTTTTTTCTCTAAAAAATGGTCATTGCTACATGTTTGCAACAATAACTACTGAAAAAGGAATATTTCAATAGGACCTGATAGAGATCCCTTCTGGTGGTTGCATAAGAAGTGTCCAAGCAAGGTTATATTAATTGGATAAATGCTTTTGAGATAGAAGTTTTATGTTTCATTAATCCATTTCTGAATTTCTTATCACTTCTACTTTTGTTTCTATTTTTGCCCAGCATCTTAATTTTTTTTTCCCATCTACCCTTTTTAATCCGGGTGACTAAAGATTAATTTGTTATAGATCTTTATCCTGTTTAAAAATATGTGACTAACTGGTTAATTTATTTTGTATATACAAAATTTTAATGTACAAGTGAGATGACACTCGACCGATCTTAATATAATCTTTATGTATGTGTTTCCTTTTATCATTAGAAAAACTAGAAACTTTGTCGTTATTTCGTTATTTCTTTTGTCTCATCATCATATTCCTTTTTGAGTAGTGTAAGTTATTTCTTTTAAGATTTAAGTCAAGACAACCTTTGATTATTCGATTATAACCAACATCGTGGAATTCATGTTATAATGTGATGTTTATTTTTCCTTGTTTGATGAGATGGTCTGTTCTCCATTATATTAGAAAGAGTGACTTGCTCGTTTCTAAATATTCTTTCTAATATACATTATTAATTATTATACAAGAAATTTCCATAAAAACCGTACTTCCATCTACCAATCCAAAGACATTACAAAATAAAATATTACATGAATGCATGTTTCCTACTCGAAAAATCAGGGAATCTATAAATCACGTTCATCGATCGCCTAGTTCGAGTCAATGTCTGCAATAGGACAAATAAAGTGATCTGTGAGGCCAATAACATACAAGAAGAGAATCTGTGTATAAAATATGCATGGGAATTTCTTTTATGCATGAGAAATTTTTTTAGTGGGATTTATTTTACTAGTGTAATAATTTTCATTCTTCACTGGTACTTCTGGTAAAGATACGTTTGTTTTGCTTGGTAACAAAATCTCAATTCGACTTTTTTTTGTTGTTGTAAATTGCTCTTTAGAAATTTATATCTATCTATATGTTAAAATATAAAAGTATAGAGGTACATGTTCATTGTTTGACATTTGTTTGCCTTATTCTATCATTGGATAGGAATTGTTTTCTCATTCTCTCTTTTCCCCATGTAATTTTGATCAATTAAAAATACAAAAGAAAGAGAAAGTCTAAGAAGAAAAAAAGGAGAGGTAGAGAGAGAGAAAAAAGATAGTGATGACAAGGGCGGACGTCGCTGTCGCCGTCGCCGTCATCGTTGAAGGAAGCGAGAGAGAAAGAAGATGCAAACTACGAGGAAGGAGAATAATGCCTCTAATGGTGTGAACCCCGAACTTCTACTTAGCCAAGACTACGTGATTAATTGATAATTTATATCAATTGAGCATTATAAATACGATAGGGTCCTAAATTTAAATAATAATGATAACCTCAAAATTTGGAAATTTATGCTGAGACATTCGGATTTAGCGAATTTTTCTAAGCGGGATAGAGTAGATTGTCAGTCTAGGCTACGCCAAAACCCAAACTGTTAATTTATTTGACGGCACCGGCTTAGCGCCGTTGAGAATAAAATAAATTGAAAGTAAACCTATTAAAACGCTCACAAAAATATTTAAGACGTGAACACGAACACCTACGTTGAAGATTTGGCCCGAAATGGACCAAATCACGAAATTACCAAAACGCCACTCATTAGTGGCTATATAAGAAATCATCACCATCAATCCCGCTCATTTCCCTTCATTTGTCGAGAAAAGAGAGAGCTGAGAGTTGGTTGAGAGTTGCTTGGAGTTGGTGTTGTCACTATTCATCACCACCTTCCGGTGGCCATAACTTTCACACCGTAACGTTTGCGGCCACGGGAAGCTGTTTCCTTCCTCTACGTTCCTATGCTAGTATTGAGGTATGGGTCTCGAAATTTCCTTTGTATTCCTAGCTCCCAAATCATCGAAGATTAGGTTCACTAACCTCTATGGATTTTCAAAATTTCAATGTTATAGGTGATGTTCTAGCTTGTTATTAAGCTATGAATTAAGGTCCATAACGTTAAACCCCGGTGAGAGTTTCCAAACTCTTCATCTTACAACTTTATATGAACCCTAGCGTTTGAGATTTTTGGGATTTGGTGTGTTTTGTGTTGTAGATGGTAAATTGATGATAGGTAAGGGTTAGGAAAGCTAGATTGAGCTTGTTGGAGCTCGTCCGGATGATGGGTGTGCTAGGGATTGTGTGTAAAACCCTGTTCGTCACTAACAGTAGTTTTCTGTTAGTAATAGTAGCTTTTCTGTTTATTTAGTATTTTCTTCATAATTGCTTGTAGATCGGCCCGTAGAAATTTCCATGGTCCGAATTCGTGAAATCCGTGTATAGCCGTTTGACTTCTTGTGACGAGCCGGAGCAAAAACAAAACAACGTTGATCAACTTTGACCGTCGTTGACCAGAGTTGACCGGTGGCTGACCGGCGTTGACTGGTCAAGACCAGTTGACCGGCTCACCATGTGAACCATGGGTTGGTTAACCCGTTGAACCGGTTAAACCAAGTGAATCGGAGCTGAATCGGGGTTAAGTCACGAAGCCTCGAAAGCAGCAGATTCGGCCCAACTTCGCCTCGGCAACCTTAAGGCCCGCCCGAACCTTGAATCTGGATCATGTATTGATGCATTTGATATTAGAATAGTAACCTTACAAAAAAACAAAACTCTGTTAGAAACGAATGATGGAAAGTCACTCGGGTTAGAGATTCGCTCTGTTTCGAATCTTGGGCCGCTCTTCGGAGCCAGGCCAGCTTCCTAGGGAATATTAGGCCAAGGATCCACTAGTCTCAATGTCCTTTACATTGATTCTAAGCTCTTTGAGCAAGAAAAGTAAAAACAAGTGATCAAATAATACCCGGTTTGAGATAACTTTACGTTCCGTACACTGTATTAAGTTACTTAGCCCCCAAGTAACAACTTTTTCTCTCTCCCTCCCCAAAATTTCAGTGGCTTCTCTCCCTCGCCTTCACTATTTATCCTCTCCACCAAAAACACACAAAAAAATCCATATCCATATCCAAGAAAGCTTGAAACTTTAAGAGATTAAAAACTCCGATCGAAAAACTGAACCGGTAAATCAACTCCAATCTTCTTGCTCTTGCTAATGGTGTTCTTGATTTCAATTTTTTATCACAAAATCTTATTCCTCTTTTCTTCTCCAGTTCAGCCATGAAGGCCATGGTTCATGGTTTGATTTCTTGAATTTTTGGTTTAGGATTCAAGTTATTAACACATCCAAGGTTCTAAAACTCAAGCCCTTTGTTCATAGCTCAAATTGAAACCCTACCTTGCTCTTCATGTTCATTTCGGCCCTAGTTCCCAAGAGGTGTCCAAGATGTGTTCTTGATGATCTTAGGGTGATCTTGAAGCCATCTAAGTGGTATTAAAGCTTGGGAACTTCAATTAAGGTAAGGGTTAGGAAATTAGGTTTTGTATGTTCTTGAATTCTTGCAATTTTTGTTAATTATTCTTGATGTTGAAATTAATGTTTGGTTGATGATAATGATACTTGATTATGTCATTATCTTTGTTGTTTGGTCATTTTTGGCAATTTCAATGGTGATGGATGATGATGGCCGAATTGGCCAAGTGGTTTGGGGTGAATGTTTTAATTTTAGTAACTTTGGGGAAGTGATGTAATTTTAATAAGTTTGGGACTTGGGTCTAAAATATAATTAGTTATAAGTTTAGGGTAAATGTCTTAATATGATAAAGTGTTGGGCCTAGGGTTAATTAGTAGAAAATGTTAAGGTCACAGTGAGAATACCCGAAATTATAACTTAGTAAAATTTTCACTAAGTTGGTGAACCAAACCTAGAGATAATGTCTGGACCGGAACATAAATATATTAAAGGACTATATAGGGAGTTAAATTCCTTTAAGATAAGCTACTTAATTTAGTTAATTAAAGTGATAGATGTCTAGACTTCGAGTTAGAATCTCGAGCAGAATTCTGAAGATAAGCCGACCGAGGAACTGATAACTGTTTATTAAACTGTTTTACTTGCGGTTAAACTGAAGATTCGGTTTAACCAATTGAAATATGTTTTGAGACTAATTTAGAATTAAAGCTAAGGTACGGTTCAGCTAAGTGACAACTTAGTAAGTCACAGTCGAACCGAACCGTGTTTCCGGCTTGGTTTATGTTCATAATTCTAAGTTAGTAAGTGTCAAATTCAAGGAAAATGGCTAAGTTAAAGGACTTAATGTTCTAAGTTAAGATTAGATCAATTTAGAGTAATTACCATGCTAAGGACCAATAGAAGTCTTTGTGTCTTTATTTTGTGATATATGTACAGTAGATAGGGTATTTCCCTCACTTTATAGTACTTTTGAGGGTTAGGTATTTTGTTAGAAGCCTGAGTGCCAGTCTAGGGGCTGTCAGGATGAGCCAAGGCTCAGAGCTTAGAAAGTTTATGGAAAAATCTGTAAGATATATGTATGTATGACAGCGCTCGTCTTAATGACACTTTTGTATAGACTCTAAGTGTTAATAGTCTTATATATTATATATTTATATTGTTAGCTATGTTTCTATCTTATTCCCCGACGGTCTTACCTGCGCGTATGTTTGTTCGGGGTTACTTGTATATATGGTTTAATTAGTACGCGATTCACGTTTTATGCGACAGGCTCATATTATATATTTAGGTTCAGAATAAATTAGGGTTATAGAGGTCACTGAATGGTAACTCTGAATTACTAGTACTGTAGCCTAGGAATTAGGACGTTACAATTTGGTATCAGAGCGGTTCATCCTTAGTGGAGCCTGGGATTGGACTGACTATGCTTCAATGCATACTCTGTGTGTCTGTGTCTCATGTTGTTAGGGCATTCCTTGTGATGCATTATGCATGAATGTCTATGAGCACTTATCTTGAGAGTATTGACGCTTAACCGGAAAGCTTTAAGACTGATCACCTTACTGATTGATGGTTAACGTTAATAGGATCTCAATGATTGCGAGTAGGCATGGTAATCGAATTGGGATTTAGATTGACGAATTAACGTTAGCAAACTCTTTGTGATTGATTCGGTATGGTTGTTTATTACTTGCTCTTGTTATCACTTTTGTGTTTGATTGATTATTTGTTCTTCATGTTCTTCTTGATGATCGGTTTTCTATGTTGCATGTTCTTCTTGATTGTTCTGTGAACTTTGTTTATTACTGTTTGCTTTTATCATTTCTGTATCTATTATCTTATATTGCTATTATCTTAATCCCCTACTAGACAGTTACGATAAGATTGAGTGTGAGAGTCTATCGAGGTATTTCCCTCAAGATATACCTAAACCTCTTCTCTCCATTAGGAGTGGAACTCGTTATCGATTTGATACCAATTTAGAACTCGTTTCCGTTGCTTTTTGTTGATAGTGATAAGTAAATTAGCCAGAATTGAAGTCATAACCAGGAGAGTTAGTAGAAGAAGAGTTTGTTTGCCCCAGCACTTTATTGTGGGGAATGTCAGCACTGTTTATAACGGAAGAATATGATGGGTTGAGGTTGTGCGTGGACTACCAGTAGTTAGGCAAGGCGGTGATCAGTGATAAATGTATATTACGCAGAGTTGATCAACTTGTTGGACCAATTATAAAGAGCTGCAGTTTTCTCAAGGGTCATTAGCTTCAACCACTATGCTCGTTAGCATGCAAGATTAACGCCTAAGCCAAGAAACTCGAAGACATGCAAATGGTGATTAGCCAAATTCGAGCAGAATATTGGAAGGAAGAGACGAGTTATGAAATGGCTCACCCACGAATTGCATGTAGTATAGTTTCGAAGTGGATGACAAGAGCTTCGCGTAGCCGCAAACCGTGTGTCAATCGGAGCTCTGGATCAAAAGTCATCGCGACCGGAAGTTGGCGTGAGCGGCGGAAGAATTGATTCAGAACCTGTTCTCCTATCAATTCTCCACCAGCTCTCACTCTCTCAACTCACGTAAAAGGAAAGGAAATGGCTGAAATGGTGTGAGCCTTTCCTTTTATACTCATTAAAGGGTGG
>JASCZI010151408.1:13928-23984 GCA_036250425.1 Stylosanthes scabra
ATCTGCTTGGAGCATGACATCTGATCTATATTTTGGGAGCTTTTCTTTCCGTTTGGGACATCTTTAATTTGTTTTTGTATTACATATACTACTGTTTTCTTGACTTTAATTAATTATATCACCACATAAATAGCTAGCTATTGTTTTTGCATGTGTATGAGTTGAACTTCAGCTATACTTCATTGGGTAATATATTATATCAATTTTGTTCAAGTGATTTGATGTAATAAGTCTCATTTATTATTTGGATTCACTTTTTATTTTTGTTTATTTTTTATTAAAAAATATGTGTTTCAATTTATTCGGTAAGAAATAATCCTAGCTACTCAAGTTATATAATTAAGACCACTTTTGACAATAAAATTCTGATTATTACATTACAAGAGGACGGGCAACCGCGGCTAAAATCTTGAAGCAGGAGTTGTCACTTTTGTTTTGCAACGGTTTCAAATTGCCGCAAATTAAATTAAATTTTTTGAAACAATTACATTTTAATATAAATTTTTTTTATTTTATATTTAAATACTTATTAACTTAATGTGATTATTAACTGTTATTTTAATAAAGAAAACTTAAAAACAAGAAAATAAATAATTATATTATAATTTGTGATAGTACAATAATTATTGTGATAATTAACTCATTGATTTTTAACGGATTTACTTAATTCAATATAGATAATTGTTGGAGCCCAATATAATATAAATTCTGATTGATTTAGAGTCTTAATTTATTATCTTAATTATCTTGTCCTGATGAATTTAAATGAGCAAATTAAAATATTAAATATATCCATGACACTACACATACATATATTCTTTTTAACAAAAACAACTTTCATTTTTTATTTTTTGTTGTGACACATAGATTTATTCTAAATATATATGTCATTTTTTATTCTATTAAAATAATAAAAAATCTAAAATTTTCTTTGTTCAGAAGCTAAAAAAATGATTAAGAAAATGGATTAGGACTTCCAATCATTTTCTTCTTGATAATCTAATAACCAAATCATTAATTAGATAATAACAAATTTGTTAGGTACTAATCAAAGTCAGCAATGGCACACATTTTGCATAAGGTATAGCAAAAATAGAAAAGGAAAAAGAGAGAAACCGAAAATAACATGATGGTATATATGAAAATAAGCGTTGATTACGGATTGGAAATCATAAATGGATTGATTTATGAGTGATGATTAATTATTCATTCATAAATTAATTAATTAGCTATCTTATTATGATTGGGCTTCTCTTGAATACTATTTGGAGACATATAAATAATAATAATCAACTCATAATCAATTATTCATTATTAAGGAAACACTACTTAGAATGAGTTTTCATGCAATTTTACTCATTAACTATCATGAAATAATTTCTTCTAAGAGTTTAAAGCATATATTAATTTTATTTTTAATACTACATCTATAATTTATTTTCTTTTGTTTATTTTTATTCTTATATCAAGTTTTTTTTTGGTATTATATTCTCATACCAAGTTATTCATCAATGTTATATTATTTCTACAAGGTCATTTTTTTTAGGTAAGTGTTTCTACAAGGTCTTAATTTCTTTAAAAAAATCTTTTCTTTATGAAAAAAAAATCTGATTCTACATAGTTTTGAAACCATTATGTTATTGTATGGCCCAAAAAGGCCCAAGATAAGGCCCAAATAACTACATCATGGAACACACATATTTATTATTTATCATTTAGTTTTTTTGTTCTAAATATATAATTATCTTTTTTATTATATATATATTTTTAAAAATTTTCGTCATAATCATCATCAATTCATATAAAAGAAGAAAGAACCATTATTTTACAATATTGCATACACCTATAAAAATTTCTCATTCTTATAATATGGAATTTAATTAACTTCGAAATCTAAATTTCATATATATATATATATATAGTAACATTATCATAAAAAAAATTTAAATATATCAATATCTATAATTTATATAATTTATAACAGTTGATTTATATATATATTTTATATTTTTTAATTAAAACTAACGATTACATATTATAAGAATCCATATACTCAAAAATCTTCCCCATATATATCCATGCATAGTGGGTGGAAATTGTGCAATCCATCGAAAGTGTTGATACAAACACGAATATTGTTGGGATGCTAAACAGCATTGTTAAGGATAAAGAAGAATCTTAGTCCCTATACGTGTCTTTGCTTGTTCTTGACGTGTGTTTGTAATACTAGGTACTTGTTAGTTGCATTTCTATCTTGCACGTATATTTAACAATGACAATATTCATGTCAAGAAAAAGAGAAAAAAAAAAGACAATGACAATATTGCAACTTTGATTTCAATATTAATATTTACTTAGTTACATGCTTGCCTTTAGAAATCCACTAATTGAAAATATTAAAATAATGAATTAATATGACACATTCTCATAAAATATACGTACATATAACATTTATTTTATATAAATAACTGATTTAATAATAAATAGATAGATTCGAAACATTACTTTGGAGAGGGCGAAAATATATATGATATAAAAAAATTTATAAATAACTTAGCTTATATAATTTAAAGTATACTAAAAAATATAATAATAAAAATATGTTTTAAATTACAAAAATTACATATATATATTTTTTAATTGATGAATTTTTTAGAATTAATTAGTATACGACAAAGTTTTATATCATAAAATCTAAATCTTTGAAAATTTTATCTGATTGAAAAATAATTTGACAGTCATTTTACGCTAAGTTCTTTTTTATTTAGATATTATTCCTTGCCATTTTGTTATTATTGGATGAAGATAATATTTAGGCTAAATTTTTTTCGATATTATTACTTCTCTTATATTTATCAGAGATAAATAGTATTCGAGTTAGACTTTTACTTATATAAAGTTAAATATTAAATATGTTTAATAATTTAATATTTAATCTAATATTATTTTTTAAATATAAAATAAAAAATTAAATAATATATTATATAACAATTTCTTTATTAATTGATGTTTAAAATATTGAGGGTCGAAGACTATGCTCGCCCTCTAGGTCCGTCCTGATAATAAATAAAGTAAAGTACTACTTTAGCTTCAATATTGAGCATATGTTCGACTCCAAACATCTCTTTTAACATTTAAAACATTATACTTGTATACATAATATTTTAAAATCATATTAATCTTCTTCTATCAACAAATAATATTAATAAAATTATACATGTATGTAAATGTTAATTTATAATGTCAAAATATTATAAATGATATATTTATATTACATTCGTATTTAATATTATTTTTCACGCTATACAAATATATATAACACAAATATAATAGATCTTTCTATATGTCAGATATTATACATAATCATTCTATTATATTTTTTAATATTAATAATTCTTGCAGTCAATAATGTATATAACAGTTATTCTTGCTGCATTAAATGATTGAATATACATATAAAATTATTTTAGATTTTAATTAAATTCTTAAAAGTATCGAATGACTTTTTTTTTCTTTTCAGAATAATAATCAAACAACTCTAATCAATTTTTCTAACTATTGATAATAAATACTCCATTCAATCTCTCTGACAATTTTCAGTTTAGATAAAGCAACATTTAACGATTTAAATTTAAATCAATGCTTAATCATTTAAAAAATTAAATACATATGTCTCTAAAATAAATTTATCAATTTTAAATCTTAACTTTTAAATTAATTTATGAACCGATTTCAAAAGTTTATTTTTATCTAAAACTTTAAATGATGATTTAGATTTTTAATTTAATTTAGATCAAATTAGATATTTACTCATTAATTAATTAATCAAAGCTCTAACAAGTTTGAAGAATATATAATAAAAATAGTAACAGTACCTCTCATTTTTTTCTCCTTTTCTGAGTTGTTATTACCATCATCATTTTGAACTTTGCTTAATACCACATCTCCCCAGCCACACAAAAATATTGTGATTAATTAGCCACTTGCTTGGTTTGCTTTTTGACATACATTATTTATAAAGTAGTAGAGAGAGCTGAAATGATTAAGATGAGGAAAACAAGATTAATCACCCACTTCACCGACAAAATCATATTGTCAATGGTTTATATCATCAACAGTGACTTGGAATTTTTGGTGACTCAACAACAGTGACCTTGATTGATTAAAATCATATTCTCATCTTTGTGTTTTTTTTTTTTTTTTTTTCAGGGTAAATTTTCTCGTAAATCACTAGTATGGGTGAACCTAGCCCAATTTGAAAAGGGGGCTCATCAATACTATTTTTATCTAGCAGGAATTAATTAGTTAATTAACTACTATTTTAAAAGTTTACACACACAAATTTATAATTAAATAATAGTGTAAACTCTATCAGTATTCAACATATATAATTAAAAATTAAATCCTTAAATTAAAATTAGCTTAGTTTGGACTTGTGGATCCTTTTTATTTTTACTTTTAACTAGTCAACAAGGTATAAATTAAAGGCCCATGGTGGTTTTGCATAGAGAAATAGAAAGTTAGGAATTTTTTCTATAACATAAATCTCTATGTATGCTTTTTTTTTTTCAAGGGATATCCAACATAAAAAAAAGTGTCTAAATTATGGGATTATCTCTTTTTTTTGGAATCAAGAGTGTTAGTTACACCATGTTTTTCATATTTAAAAGGTAGGATACGAATCTGAATTATTTAGTTAAGATACCTAATGAACTTAACATACATTAGACTTTAGACCACATTTATGTTGTTCCTTAAGATGCCCTTTAAGAATCTAAACATTTTCTTTCTTTCCTTGTTTTTTCTTTTTTTAAAATGTGATCTTAACTCTCAACAATAATCTAGACCGAAAATTATCAAAATACGACAACTTTATATTATTGAAAAACTATTTGATATGCTGCAAAAATCACGACATACCAGTATTCCACTATTTTTAGTTGTTGACAATCTTGATTGATTTTAATTATTAAAATCAATATATGATTAAGATCAACGATTAAAAATACTGAAATACCGATATACCGCGATTTTCGATCTGTGGCATACCGGATACTCTTTCTATATTATTTTCTCCTTGATATTACTGATATTGTAATTAAATTACTAAATTAGTCCCAAGTAGTTACTACAAGGAGAATATGTCAGAATGGAGCATGTGCTTCTAGAGACAGATTTCAAATGCTAATCTATCTTAATTAATATGATAATCACATTTTCACATGATTTAAGATTATTTTTAATCTAGGGCTACAAATAGTATAATGTATAATGTTGGGTCACCATGTGAGGATTATTATTGAGCTAGGATAGATGTAACTCCTAAATAAAGTTTAATTAGATACCTCAATTAATATGATAAAAAATAAAATAAATTTAAGGTATCATAGGTTGTTCTGTCTTTACTCTTCAGAAATGAAGATAGAAACAAAAAGTTATTGATAATGAAGTTATGGGGGGAGCCACAATCACTTTAATTGTACACCACTATTTAAGTAAAATTATATTACAGATCTAACTATTAAAGTATTAATATATGGACATGGATCTAAACATGATTTCTTTCGGCATACAACACAAGATGGGATTTAGTGGTCGTTTTTTTTTTTTCCAACGATTATCTAACTATTGCCTATAACGATGTTAAACGATTTTATGATGATTTTTCACAATCACTAAAATGACGACCGCAAAACACAAAATATGATATCGACACATTTTGCAAAACTGCTGCTAAATAATATCTCAACCGTCATTATATTTATGTCATTTTATTTATGACGGTTCCTGCATCAACCGTCATTAAACTCATCCATTTTAAAAATAAATCGCCGTTAAATACGATAAACTGCTATATGAAAATGTCTGATATTATCTATTTAGCGACGAATTATTTAACCGTCGTTAATAAGCCACCCATATTGTGTCGAATTTGTTGCAGCGTAAATCCATTAACTAATAAATAACAATTGAAATATATATGACCGGTCAATCATACCCCTTGGGACCATGATATTCTTTAAGTAATGAATTATTGCTGAAGAAAAATATGGCCAACGAATACCCATAAAAATTGAAGGTACTATTTCACTCCATATGTACCAACACAAATTGCAAGCAAGTAAAGACAGATTCTTGAAATAAAATCAAATCTCAACCTCATGATATGGTACTATGCTTTTTCTATGAAAAATAAAATATATATTAATTTATTTATGGTTATAGTAGTGGTTGAGAATCCGCCAAGAGCCAAGAGCCAAGAGAGGAGGTTGCTACACATTAATTTTATCTTTTTTTTTTCTTTTCCAATTAATTTCTAAACAAACATATATACATTTATGCTGATCCAAGTAGTTGATAGTGATGCAATAAGATCAAAACAACTATATTAGCTAGCTAGAGGGAAAAAATATTTACATATCTTTAATTTTTCCATTTCTATTCTAAAAGAGTTTCTTACTTTTTTAGTGAATGATTAATAAGATAAAAAAAAATAGAGAAAAATAAATATAAATATACATATAATATCAGTGTTCAAACTTCAAAGCATATTCTCCACAAAATGTTTTATTCCTCCACTCTAGTATCTACACATCACTATAATGCCTCCAAAACATGAAGGTATATATATTGATTTGGCTAGATATGATCATTGGATCTCCCAAAAGACATGAAATACATGCAAATTATTGAATACAAGGAAGAAATATGATTTAGAGAATTTTTTATATTCCCCTCATCTTTGCATAGCTTGATGCTGTACTTAAAGAGAGATTAGTGTTATTTAATTTGAACACATTCATCATCAATTTTCATACCCACATACCACCTAAACAATACAACACATACACACAATTGAATTTTTTTAATAAAAAGAGTAGTAATCATAGACTAAATTAATATGTATTCTTAAGATATTTATATTATATATTTATAAACATTATTAACAAAATAAGTAGATATTAATGTTTATTCCAAAAACATGATTTCTACTAAATTTACTACAAAAACATATTCTAACACAATTGACTGACTCTATTTACAATTTTACATTCGAACCAACAAAGTATCCAATAATAAAATAGATGGTATGTCGGATCAAAATATGATAATGATAATCACATGGTGCACACTTCTGTACAGATATCGAAGTGTACAGATCTACAAAAATAGTAGTTGATCTTCGATGCATATACACATTTTCAGAATTCATCTAATCACAAAGTAAACAAACATTTCTCAATTAAGAAATGACACATGCATTGGGATTCTCTTCAATGCTTTGAACATGGTATTGTGTTGGCATGTAGTGACTATAATAATAAGCCCTTTGTTGAGCCTTGACCATCTCCACCAAAGCAGGATCAAGTGGTGCTGCTGCTTGATCTTTCTTCTTCTCATCTTTCTTTTCTTCTCCCTCTTTCTTTTCTCCATCTTTCTTTCCCTCCTCTTTATTTCCCTCTTCTTTCTTTTCACCATCTTTCTTTCCCTCATCTTTCTTCTCAGGCTCTTTGGCTGGACCAACCACTACAAGGTCTGTTTGCCAATACTTCCTTAATTTGCTTACCACAGTTATTGGATCCACAGTCCCTATCACTGTTAATTTCTTCTCCTTCATGTCCATGGCGATTGCATCAATACCTAATAATGTTGTACCAAAAGTTAATGTTTATTTGAGAGTTTAATTTTATTTGATAAACTAACAATAACAGTCATGTAATCTTATTCGTTGATTTAGATGATTAATCACGAGATTAATAAAAAAAATATATTTTTATTGATATTACACTACGTAATTAAATACATGGGTGAAATAAGTGTACTAAAATTAATTTTTTATTATCATTATTAGTACTAGGTGTTCCTTTCTTTGGAATGTTATTATTCTATTATAGGGAGAACCAAAAAAAAATCACGAGTAATATTAAAGTTCATCTTTGTAAATTAATCTCGTATCAAATTTTGGTAAAAAAAAGAAATAAATAATCTATTCTTATAGACAAATAATTTAATCTAAAGATCAATTTGTCTCACGAAATAAAATTTAGAAATTGATTAAATAATTAAAATTCATTGAAAACTAAAATAATTGACAAACATCATTTAAGGATGTATTAATTTGAAGTATTACCAGAAAAAAAGAAATCATTAAGTAGAATTGGAGAAAAGATGTTAGTCAAACAAGAGCTAAACCAAGAAAAGAAAAAACGTTAGCAAGTTTGATGTAAAAATTATGATATCATTGTTAGCAACTACTTTTCTATTCAATAGTAGTACTATATATTACTACTTTTGTTTTAAAATAACCAATTAATCATCAATTAAGAGTTTAGACAACTTCCTATAAATATTCACCAAAATGGAAGCAAATCATATATACCACAAATACCAAAAATCAATTGCTATATTTTAATAATCATTTGAAAATATGATGTCATATGCTAACTAAATATGGTGTATTAGGTATAACCTATCCACAAGGAACCAAAGGCATAACATTTTAATCAAATGTTTGAAAATTGGGGATCCAAGTACTTCAGAAAATTAAAAAAAATTAAGTATTTCTTATATAAATTATGTGAACAGTACCAATAATAAGATACGTGCAGCCCTTAACTTCAATTTTTTTATATTTCCACTAATCTATTAATTAAATAATTAATTCAACTTTCTAATTAAAATATGGCTAAGCTTAGAAAATTAATAATAGAGGAAGAAGAAATTGAAAACCAAAGTGAAGAAGATTATTGTACCTGAAAGTGTTGACACTGTTTTCAAGGCTTTTTGTTTGTCCTTGTCATCATGCAAGTCTAATTTGAGGACCAACTTCTGTAAGCAAGGATCATATAAATATTTATAAACAAAAAAAAAACAAACAGAGAGAATAAGTTAATTTTTAAAAAAAAGAAAGTTGCAAAAAAATTTCATCAAACCAAAAAAAAATAATGAAATCTAAAGCACCCCACATAGAATTTTTCAATACAAATCATAAAGGAATATTTTTTATGATTTAAACATCAAAATTCAGTTCAGAACACCCCAGATCTTTGAATAAGGAGCAAAAGGGTAGGTGAAAAAACAGAGGAAATTAAAAAAGAAAAAAAATAATGAGAGAATAAAAAAAAAAGAGTAAAAAGTAGGATCATAGGAATCATACCTTCATTTCTCTTTTTGTATGATATGCAAGAGTATATGCAGATCAAACAATTGTGTGTAGATTAAAAGAGTTTGAGAGAATAAAAGAAAAAAGGGTTTGGAAGTGGTTGTGATGTAAGATAAGAAGAAATAGAGAAAAGAAGAGAATGAAAATGGTGGTGGTGTGTGTTGATGAAAAATACAAGAAGAATAAGAATAAGAAGAAAGGTTTGGAGATAGAAAGAGTCGTCAAAGAAAGTGACGAGACGAGAATATTATTATTAATTTATTATGGTAGTGGTTTTAGTATGAAATTGAAATACTACTATGTCTTATACATTGAGAAATGTAATTACTAATTAGTGGTATATAGAGTTTAATGACTTACGTTGTTCTTTTCCAACACCAATATCATTGTGCTCCGTCTCAAGACAAAGTTTGATTTTGATGTATTATAATTATTATCATTATCAACAATTATTATTATTATTATTATTATTATTGTAAAATGATAATTTAAAATGGTTAAATAATTTAGTATAGGGACTTGTTAGTACATATGTAAATAATATAAATGTGTGTTTGAGTAACGCTAATTCAACAAAGTAATTTTGGTTAATCAAGTTGAATTAAGTGATTTATTTTTATGTAAAATAAAATATTATTTTGATGTTAAATAGTATAAAAAATTACATTTAAATAAAATTTTATTTGACATCGAGATATGCTCCTATTTAACATAAAAATAAATAATTTAGTTAGACTTAGTTGGCTAAAACCACTTGTTTACGTAAAATTATTATAATTGTAAATATATGAAAGTTTATATATGTATTTTATTTTAATTTTTGTGAAATGTAAAGAGTAATATATATATATATATATATATATATATATATATATATATATATATATATATAT
>JASCZI010151408.1:24108-48929 GCA_036250425.1 Stylosanthes scabra
ATTGTCATATTTAGAAGTTAATTTCTCTCATAATAATAACATTAATTACACATCAGCTTTTAATAGCACAAATCAATGATTAAGATTCAATCAAAATATATATCTTCACTAGAAGACACTTTAATATCTTCACCATAGACCTTTCCATATATATATATATATATATATATATATATATATATATATATTTGATTACTCGCCAAAAGAAATATATATTTGATTAAATTATTTAAGATAAAAAAATAATTTAATTTTCATGCATCATCAGTGTAAAAAAGTTTTACACATATATCCAATCAGATGTTATCACATTATCAAAAATAATTAACTTTCAAGTCCACTTCTTCTAAAGTCAAATAAATGCATGAATCTGATTGGATGACTGTGTAAAACGCTTTACACCGTCAATACATTAAAATTAAACTCTAATAAAATATGGTTTTTGTTTATTTTAGTAGTCCTTTGTAATTTATCACTTTGAAATGAATTTCAATAAATGAATAAACTCTATATGTAAAGAAAATTTAAGAGAGAATAAAAAAGGAATTTGGAGAGGGCTATTGATAATCTTCTATTGGATAAGATTATGTAATTCTAAACCTAGAAAGATTTAGTAGTAAACCACTAATAAAAGATCATATATAAATTGTTCTTGGATTAAGCACCACATAACACACCGACCCCAATAGCTTTGTAGAGTAACAGGTGAGAATGAGATTTTGACCGGCTGCTGGTTTATTTGAGATTGCCATTTGCATGAAATGCTACCACACATTGTTTGAACTTTTGAACTATTATTATGATATGACTATGGGTTATGGTTTTTCTCCCTTTAATTAATGATATTAATTCTCATATGACTCATTTTCAATTTATCTGTCGTCATTTCTCCCACTAACTAATCAATGCCGGTTTATGATGTTTAAGTGTGTAAATATTTATTTATTCATCTACAATTCTAATATGGAAAAATGGAAAATCATAATATCATAATATATGAAAAATTTAGTGCATAATTTTTTTTAAATAGTTTTTATTATTATGTGTATTTTTGGTGACTTTATTATTATGTGTATAATCCGTAACAATTATTATTTGTAAGTCACCCAAACAAAATTATTTGTAAGACTTGAGGGCATTTTAATTGGAATTTAGGGTGCTTCTAATTTTATTTTGAGTTCTCCCAAATGTTACAATTTACGTAAGCATTTTTAATACCATATAACAAATAGTTATTTGAGACTAAATATAAAATTTGTCATTCTAATATTTCATCTCGATTTAATTTAAACTTTATATTATATTTAATAATTCTATCAAAATAATTGTATATGTGATAGAATTTTATTAACTTTCTATCAAAGTGATCACTATAAAAAATTTTATTTGTACCGATACTATTATTAACATTACCATGATCAAATAATTTGTTGATAGTTATTACTGACGTCCAAACCCTCAATATTATTATGTCATTCAGAAATTAAAAGTTATATTATTACCAAAAAGTTATAAAACTATGCATCGTATTATTGAAGCCGGCTTACTGACAATTTGACTGTCGATAAAATTAAATTGGGCTCGAGTCTGAAACTCTTGATATTTTTTTTCTTAACCAACGTCTTAACGATTTAACGTTAATCATGAATTATAATAAATTTACGAACGATATGATATTTTTTCCCTAAAAAATTATAAAACTGTCGTCAGTGATTTGATAATAGCATTGAATCAAATTAACTATGATATTATATTATAATTAAGATTCATTTAGTTTAATTCAAATCAAAAAATCAAAATTCAAAAAATATATCATACTTATAAAGGATCGACTGATCATATATATTCATTAAATTCATGGACTTGTAATACTACTTTCTTAATAATAATGATTTGAAAATTCGTATTTTTCTTTTCTATATATATTTGTGAGGCAATAACATGCAAAGATACTTTGTGAGGACGTTAAGTTGGAGGCCGATGAGTCAGTGTCAGACTGGTAGCTGGGTCATGCACTCATCCTCACTCACTTCCTTGTCCCTACAAACATCAAACATTTTCCTTCTAATTTTTCGGCTTTTTATTTACATAATCATTAATGAATGAATTTTCACTTTCCAGTTTTAAGATTTTACTTTTTACTGTCAGTAGTGGGATTTATAGTGTGGATTTGAAAGTAAAATATTAAAAGGTGATGACCACATAATGTACATAATTAGGGGTTCCCAATGTATTTGGATGTTTAATAATTAATGGTTGATAAGGATTGGGTAAAAATAAAAATGAACTTTTGGACTTTGATTCACATTCTTCTTGTTTAGTATTTGCTATTCTTTTATACGTTTAGTTTAGCTATTGTTCCTTCTCATTTTAATAGTAGCATATATAGATTTTGTTATGATCAACTAGATCTTGAATAATCAAGTTAGTTTATATGGCAGGTGGGACTCAAAATACAACATCTCTTTTTAAGGTGGTAATTGTAATCCTATCCATGGGTAATTTTAATGATATAAAAAGTCTTCCATCACTGACTTAAGTTATTTGATTGAAAATCTAACACTTTTATTTATACAAAATTTAATATTTTTTAGTGATTTATTAATATTATATTAAAAAAAAAAACCACGCATAAAGTTGGATATTCATGAGTTAAGAGGAAATAGAGTTAGGTTTGACATTTCATAAACTTGTGAATATGGTAAGGTTATGATTGAATATAAACTCTACCCTACCCTATTTATCGCTATCCCTAGGTGGGATACATTCATAGATCAAACGGTATCATTGAACTCTATCATGTATCATGTTTATAGTCATTTATATATAGATTTTATTTGATTTTCTTATGAATGATCTTCTTAAGTCTTTCTCTGCCTTTCACTCCTTGTCCACTTTTCATATGATCCATCCTCCTAACTAAGTGTTATATCGGTCTTTTTTTATGTTTAAAGCACCTGAGATGCGACTCTAACATCTTTTCAATAATAAGTGAGAATATATCAGGGAGAAAAAAAACTATTATTTTCGAGGAGAAAAGTGAGAAAATATCCCTTGGAAAGGGTTAAAAAAAATCAAACTTCATTCATTTATAAATATATCTCAAATTATTATTATTATTATTTAAGTGTGAGTAAAAAAATAATGTATTATATGGATTTGGGGTGATAATAATAACAATATTGGACCAAGCTAATGAATTTGTCAATTTGGCAATTATTTTGGGTTGATGAATTGGGTTTGGGCTTTATGTATTGGGCAATTTAAGACTATTTTTTCTCTTTGGACTTGTAGTAGTACCTAACATAGATGCACAGATTTTTTTTACGGACAGAAGATGCACAGATTTCAAATCAAACTTGAAAGGGCAGAAATAAGCCAACAAAGCCCAAAAAAGATTCAGCCCACAGATTGAAGTCATCCCAAGGTAGTGTGTAAAAAAACTATGATATAGCTACTCACCAAAAAAAATAAAAAAAAATAGCTCCACTTGACAAAAAAAAAAAAAGGGAGAGAGAGAAAGATAGCTCCCATATAAAAATAAAAAAATTAATTGTCCCAAAAAAATTACATTTCCCAATATCAGCATATTTCTTCTTCAATAATTGGTCTAGTAAGTTACCTGATTAGTCCATTGGATTTAAATTTCATTTTGTGCATGCAGCAATCCAGTAACTAACCACAAATTTCTAATTGAAGCTTAGATTCATGGAGGACTAGTCCTCCACCAGTTGAATTGGGATATGTTATAAAAGAAATTTAAAAAAAAAAAAATCAGTATTCAAGTTGAAAACAAGAGAGAGAAAGAGAGGCACAAAACATTGACAACAGAAAATGTAAAGGTTTTGTTCCAGTCACATCCCAACAGAACACGCGTCTCTTCCTTCCCTTTCTCTCCTCTTGAGTTGACTTCTTATGTTCCTACTTCCTATTAATATCTTCTCACTTCCATTCTTAAACCCTCCTTTCTATAAAAAATCTTCATCATAATTATATTCATCAACGTAATAATCATTTTTTGTTTTCTCCCCCCTCTCTCTCTCTCTCAACACATTTCTTTTCTTTTTTTTCTTTTTTTTAGTTAATTAAAATTTAAAAGTAAAAACCCATCCCCTTTTTCTTCGCTCCCGATTCATTTCCCCCAAATAATAGCACCCAAAAATTCAATTAAATCCCTAAATTGAACACACCGCTACGCTTCATCATCGTTACGGTTACCGCCACCAAGCTTCGATTCCCACCACAGGCTCTTCGATTCCACGTTCAAGAAACGGAATTTCGTGATTCCGATATAGATGGATCAAAAAGACGAGGCAATTGCGAAAACGGCGAATTCGATTCCGTTTCCGTCGCTCAATCATTCGGCGTGGCTTGAGATCAGGCTCTTCTACGTTCGAATCTCGCCGTGCCTCGTCGACGCCGTCCCCGACCACCTCGTACTCCGCCATCCACACCGCGAGATCGGTGTGTCCCTACAGATCAACGGTTCTCCCGTTCCGGCGGCGACTGCGGCTGCGCCGCTTACCCTACGCCGTGACCGCGTCGACAGGGACTCTGCCGAGGTGACATACGTCAGCACCGATAGCGTGCGCGCCACGGGGAGCGTGGAGTTCGAGGTTTATGAGAAAGAAGGGTTGTTGTTCCTGTGCGGGTCTTTGGAGCGTGTGGAGAGTCAATGGGGCAGTGTTGTTCCTCCTGCGGGTTCTAGTTCGGGTTCAGGTTGGAGCATTGATTGCCATGTGGCGGCCGGTTCGGTTGGGTCGGGCTCGTCGGCGTTTTTCAGGCCGAAACTCGGGGTTTCGGCACCTTCTATAGAGGTTTATGTTGCAGGGTGTTGCTCCGGTATGCCGGTGATTCTTAGCAAGACGATTCAGATGAGTCCTAGGAGGAGGGTGCCAAGGCATTTCACATTAGATGCTATACCTGAAGATGAGGAGGTGAATGAGAAGGGACATAAGGGTGTCAATGTATTGGTACCAAATGGGAAATTGCAGGTACTTTTTTGTGTCAATTTTGTTCATTGATTTTTCAATTTTGGGAATTAATGCATTAGAGAGTAATGTTGATGTTTTGGTTTGGAGACAGTAGAATCTCGTCTTAGGTGGATTCGATAGGTGAGGCGATGGAAGAGAGCTAATAGGCTAGGGTAAATTCTAGAGGAAAAACCATTAGAAAGTTTGTTGGTTTTAATAGTTTGAAGATAGGGTTTATGATGGTGCAATATTAAAGTTGTTTGATCCATGTAGTTGATTGATTCCATCCAGCATAGTAAAGGCTAGGTGGTTGTGGTTGTTTTTTTTATGATGAATTATGCTTTGCAATTGGGAGTGTCTGTTTGGTGTTTGTTTCTTTGTATTTTATAAGAAATGCTTCTGCTGGTATATGAATCTCCCTCTGATGATTTGTTAACTGCTTGAAAGTGTTTAGGGTTAACATGAGTGTGAATGTGTGATTATTCCTTTGCATGGAGTAACGCTTGTGGTTTTTTCTTGCTGGGTAAAGTCTGAGTTGTGAGTGAAATTTCAAGGATTTGTATTTGTTATTGCATATGCCGAGTTCAGTGATTCTGAAAGAAATTCCTATTTTTCATTGTAAATAAGGCGAACAGAACAAGTGAACATTTTGATGGTTTTTTGAAGTGGCATATGTGATAGATTTATTGCCATAAAAAGTGGTCAAATTATCATATCATAATCAGACCATTTTGGTGCAAGATGCACCTAGCGTTATTAGTTAGTTTGGGAACTAGGAATCATGCTTCTTTTATGAACTAGGTCCCATTCTTAATGCTTACACAAATAAGTGATGGAAGATTCACTTAGGGCTGGTTTGGTAATGCTGTGGCTCTTGGAGGGCCATCGCATAGTCGTTTGATAAAACATCTCAAAATTGGCTCTCAATAAATAGGAGCCACACATATAGTGTTTGGTAAAAATGAACTTTTATTAAAATTTAAGGTTGATGTATCATTTTGCTTTTTGAAGAGTTAGAACCAGCTCTGAAAAGCTACTCTCGGCAAGTGCTCTCAAAAGCACCCCGGCTCTCAAAAGTCAAGAGCAAAAGCTCATTGGCTTTTCGAGTTACCAAACGCAAAAAGGTGGCTCCTGCTCTTAAAAAGCAGGAGCACTTGGTCGAAAAGTTTTACCAAATCCACCCTTAATTTGTTGACAATAATCTCAACCATATAAATTTTATACCAACGATTGTCTCTGCTAAAGTGCTTAGACAGTTCCTGGCATCAACTGGGATCACTACTTCAAGCAATATGTTTCATTGAATGCAAATAATAGATATGTTTCTCGTTGGTTCATATGCTTTTAGTGCCATGTTAAAGAATATTACTATTTTCTATTTGTGTCTGTAAACTTTGAACATTTTTTGTGAAAACCGATCGGTACCATCTTGACCAATTGCCTTGGAAGCTGATACCCTTCCCATAAGTGTAACTTAGTGACTGGCATAATGTTTATGTTTTTCTCGCTTATCATCAAAGTAAGCTTTTTATTGGTCAAGAATTATGCACCACTAGTTTTTAGTATTTGCTTAGAGCTCAATTCCCAAATCTTCAGTTATGGATTTTAGACAATGTTAATATCAAAAGTCCCAACTTGCTTAACATTGATGATATTGTGCAGATAACAGGGCCAGATGCCGATGACTATGATCCTGATGGTAAGATGATGGGCCATGGTTTCTATTCTCAAGAAATGTATCTTGGCGAGGACGGACAACTTTCGTGGTTTAATGCCGGTGTTAGAGTTGGTGTTGGAATCGGCCTTGGGATGTGTGTTGGGATTGGAATTGGTGTTGGTCTCCTCATGCGTTCATATCAAACGACAACCAGGAACTTTAGAAGGAGATTCTTTTGACCGGTAACAACAAATTCCATCACTCTAGTTTCAAGATAAGCACACAAAAAAAAAAAAAATAGAAAAAGAAGAATACGTCGTAAATCCGATCCATGATAGTGGGACTTTCCTATAGATGAATATGTCAAAGTAGAACCCCCAAGAAAGCAAAATATACTTGAAAGCTGCAAAATGTTAATTTTGTAGATAAGTGGAGTTTGTGAATGGTTTTGTTCTATAGCCTTTTCTTGCAGATATGTGTTGATGTATCACTATGATCTGGTGAATTTACACTTTGTTGTAAATTCTATCAGATCCTCCACCACAATAGATATGAAAAAAGAAGAAAAAAAGAAAAATAAATAGAAAGAAATACAAAAAAGAGGTTTGAGAGTGTGGTGTATTGTGAGTCACTGAGTTTTGACACTGAGCATGTATCCGAGATTTTATTTGTTTATTAGTCTTGTAGATATTTTTTTCTTTGCAATTTTAGAGGTCAATTTTTGACAAGCATCTATATTGTTTGTTCCCAGCTTACCATGGTTTGTATATGAAAAAAAATTACTTATCAAACTCTTAAGTCTCTACCATTTTGATAGTTTTTATTCTGATTTTATATAGTAGGGAAGTAATATAGCCATATAGGTTTTCTGCATTGATACTGCACCATAGGACAAGGTTATATGATCAAGTTTTCAAGTTTAATTTGGATATATTGTGATGTGATGACATGAGGAAATGATGCTGGAATTGGAAAGAAAAATTTCTTGAAATTTCAGATACCTTTGTACCATAGACATGACTCAAGGGGGTTTTAACTTTTAAAGGAAGAGTCAAGAATATGATTAAGGTTATGCAAACTTCCTTTTAGCATTTTATCCAACCCAACTTACTTGATTTCTTCTTTAGTAACTAAATATATATTATAACTGAGTTGGTCTAGTAGTTAGTTCAATAGCACGCTTAAACAAATATCAGGTATTCGAATCGTGCATTGTATATTCAGCAAGTATCAACAGCACACTTAAGTAAGAATCAGGTATTTGAATCGTGCATTGTGTATTCAACGAGTATTAGGGATTCAAGTTCAATCTTTCAAACCAAATCTTTTAGAAGTAATTTTTTCAACTTAATTCTTTCTAATGTAATTTTCTCCAAAGATGACTTATATGAATCTAGAATCAGATCAATAGATCAATTGAACACTGGTGTGAAACTCAAAAGAAAAAGAACACTTACTTTAACTACATAAATAAATTAAGAATGCGATTAATCTGAGAGACAGATCAAAAGCATAGATAGTAGTAACTAGTAAGATAACTTTAGAGATGCACACTCACTTCACTTTGCTTGAATGCAAAGAGTGAAGGCGTAATTATGAAGCATATGCCTTAATTTTTATGGGGCACCCAAAGTTGTAACCTTGTGATTGATATGACTTTATGGACCATAATATCATGTGCGAATAAATAAAACCTCGTTTTCTTTAGGCCCCATGCACCATTTGCTAGTATCACTCAAATAAATTCTTGTTGGCATGTCACGAAAAAAATAAAATCTTGTAGGCAAAAAATAAAAAATGAAAAAAACCAAGAATTTTTATCCTTTTCATGATAAGTTTTTTGTAGTAAAAAATTTAATAAAGTAAAAAATGAGTGTCTAATTATTCATGAATTAAAATAGTAAAATTCACAAATGATAAAATCACAAAATTGATGAATCCTTACCTTATGTTACAATTTTTTGTTTTGAAATAAATAACTAAATTCCACCAAAATATATTCAAACTTTTGATGATTTGTCCTACTTTTTTAGCCATTATTTTGTATAATAAGTCAACAAATGATCTAAACATGCATGTTAGTAAGGTGCAAGTCAAATCCTATGAAATTGTAAACTATTTTATCATGAAAAGTTTGTACCACCAAACTCTATTAATATGTTTGCTATAGAGTATAGACTATAGTTGTCAATTTACATGTCTCATTATTTTCAATAGATGAATAATAATGACAATCCATGAAAATTAATTAAATACAAGTGAATCAATTAATATCATATTTTCCTCTCTTATTTATTAACCATTGTTAACTTAAGTGGCCTTCTTTTTCTTTTATTAATTTTAGTAAAAATGACAACATTAAAAATTATTCCTTAAAAAGTATAAAAGAAAAAGAAAAATACACAAACCTAAGCCAATAAAACTATAACTAAAAAGGTGAAATAATATAGAACCGATTGTTTTTTATGATATCAATTATGAATTGAGAATATAAAATTGGAGGTATAAGTCTTTGACAATATCTATTTCAACCGGATTAGTTAAATCATTTTGTACTTCTTCTAGACAAAACTAGAACACTTCAAAGTGAAGGTACTAAGCTAGTAAAGCTTTGTTCGATAACTACTATATATAAATAGTACAAATGAAGGGGTATTAAGGTAATTTCAGCCTCATGATCCGAATCTTGTTTCAATATATTATATTTTGCTACAATATTCTTACTATCTTAGTATCTCACCCACATGACATTTCCAAACACTACAATCTGTATGTTTGAGACAGTAATGCCTGGATCTATATCTATATCTATATTTATTAAATATTAAAAGATTGAGTTAACAATTACTCTTAGAATATATACTTAAAAAAATACTCCTTTTTCTTAAAGGAAATAAAAGACAAAAAACCTTTAAAATTTTTTGTTCAATATGATAAAAATATTAATAGCTTCTATTTTGAATGAGAAATTTTCTAATAATTATTTTAGCAAATATACTTAAAATAAATGTTAACAAGATCTATCTATTTTAAAAATATATAGTTTTAGATAGGGTTTGTAGCAAATCATGTCTTGTAAATTGTAGCCTTCAAAAGAATCTAAACCTTCCACGTTGCGCCCCTTGGAAATTCTAGCCTTTAACTCTTTAATTTTATTTTTCTTTAGCTCCTTGTTTATTTAATAATTTTACGAACAACGAACAACAACAACCACCACAACAATAATAATAATAACAATTTTTTATTATAGTTTACTCCTCTCTTATTATACAAAAGTTTTTTATATAAATAATTAAGAACTATATATATAGACTATAGTTATTTATTCAATAAACTAAACATATTATTGGTAATATCTAGATTAATAGATATATAGATATTGAGCTTACCTATAACTTTTGATAATTAGGGTAGGGGGGTGTGAGAGAAAAAGAGAGCATGTGATATCTTCTTTGTCTTGCTAACACACAAGAAGTTGTTTCTTAATCTAAAATTTATAGAGCCTAATTAAAGTTAAACCTTCTCAAAGCTAAAGTAATACTTTTCACATTGCATTTCTCCTTACGTTTCAATTACCCCCACAATTTTAATTAGTATCACTTTAGAATTTGGATATTTTGTTAAAGACTATTGGATATTATATATATACATATACTTTTCATTCAAATATTAGTCAACTTAGGATCTTTGAAGCTACGTTTCCATTCGTATAATTACATTATGAATACAATGTTTTGGGCCACGGTAGCAGTATTAGTTTCTAAGTTTCAACTTGTCGTATTAAATTAGGAGAAAACTTTTTTAGTACTTAATATATGTCACTTAAGGATATACGATAATTTAATAATTTTAATTATTAATTTTAATTATATATAAAATAATCATAACAATTAAAATTATTGAATTATTATAAATTATGAAGTATTTAAAATGCTTTTTATATTATATTATTAATTCAAATCTCGTATGAAAGAATTCTTTAAAAACATTTTACAAGAAATATTAAATGAGTAATTAAATTATATTGTTTCACTTACCTATCTATTCCTAACATGTTTTAGGCCTAACATACATATAACAAGTTTCTGATAAAGGGAATAAGAAGACAATATTTTTAGCCCTAATCAGGATGTTAGGCATTGATACAATGTATATTTTTATTTAGTAGGAAACAAGTTTAAATTCATAGAATTGTATGTGAGGCTAACTAACATGAAAACATATTTTAATTTTCTTTAGTGTTTAGTTATTATGCATTAAAACAAAATATAAACAAAAATACACTGTATGTCATCAAATTATTAAATTATTATAGTCTCTTATAGTTTTTAAACTAGTTAAGATTAAATTTTAAAACCTATTATTATATTAAACTAAATTAAAATTGTGATTAATCTTAAGAAATATGGCACAATTAAGGAAATTTTTTCTTATGATAGAAAATATCAATCTCATTTTTAATAAATATTCAAAAAAATTAGGATCATACTACCTTTAAAGACAAAAAATATACTTCATATTAATTTAATAATTTTTTTTTTGGTGGAGTATATTAATTTAATAATAAGTTAAATGTATATTATCTTCTTCCATTTTATATGTGCCGTTAGTTTGGCATGATTATGAGAAAAATTAATTTTCAATTTATAATATATATTTATAGAGTATTAAATTTTATTTTAAAATAATGTCATAGTTTTAAGAAACTGAAGAAAACTTTTTCCTATAAAATAATTTTATGACCTCACATTAATTTTACAACTACCAAAATATTTTTCCTTTTTTTGTAGTCTAAAATATATATACTTTCTACTTTTTTATTTTATTTTAAGGTAGTTATTACTATTTTATTATTATTATTATTCAAACCTACCAAGTAAATAATAATATTATTGTAATATTTTTAGTAGCAGAAAGAGAAACCGCCACGACCACTCATAATACGTATGCAAGCCCATGTGCCGAGGGCATTACAGACATTTCAAACCGCCATTTTTTTCTATAAAACCTCAGCCTCCCATTTTCGATTCGAGAGAAACGAAAGATTACGACACGCACCCACAGAGATTAGCGATCCAAAAACGAAAGCGAAAATCAGAAAACAGAGTTTGTTGGAAAACCCACTGACACACAGTTACACCCCCAAAGAAGAAAAAATTCGGAGTTGTTCTTCGATTTTTCGGTGCTGATTGAAATTCTAAGGGTTATACTTGATGGTGTCGGTGAATCCGAACCCAGCTCAAGGATTTTACTTCTTCGATCCTTCTTCGTCGAATATGGGGCTTCCTGGTGTTAATCCGATGCCGCCTCCGCCGACGCAGCATGCTCCGGCAGCTGTACCGTCAGCTGCGTCGTCCGCCGTTAACGTGGCGGAGGATCCGAATAAGAAGATCAGGAAACCCTACACGATTACTAAGTCTAGAGAGAGCTGGACTGAGCAGGAGCATGACAAGTTTCTAGAAGCTCTTCAATTGTAAGTTTTGAAAATTCTTTGTATTTTCGGTTTAATTGAATATAAAAATTGAATTTTTATGGTTTTGGGGTATCTGGTTTGGTTTGTGAATTAGGTACCTTTTGATAGGATTGGGATTGGTTATTTGTTTAATCCCCGTTTCCCTCTTTTAATTATTGAATTTTATGGATAATTAAGATTGTGTGGATTGGTGATGAGTTTTTGGAATTTCAAATTTTTTTTTTCTTTGAATTTAGTCAAATTATGCTTGGTATAGCCGACTTCAGGAAAGTGATTGGAAGTTATCTCAGGAAGCTTTAGATAATAAGAATTAAGATTATATTTTGAACTGAAACTGAGCTAAATTTAAACTAAATATGAGTTTTTTTTTTATGTTGATTAGTGAGTTTGATATTTCGTGTGATGACGTTGAACTCATTGAATGATGTAAGAGCAAGATGTGGTTGATTGATTTTGTAAAACTGATTATAGTACCAACACTGCATACCAAATAGGCTTTTTAATCTTTTGAGGGTTAAAGAGTAGGAACTGTTTGGTAGAGAGATTTTAGAGGATCTACACCCCTTGTGAATGCATAGCGATCCAAAGGTGTGCTTATGGAGTTAGTTTAACTTGTAGGCTACTCCAAACAGTGTGCAATCTGGATGAAGGCAGGTTGGCTGGGGCATCGTAGGCCAGTAAGGCAGGGCTTCTAGTGTTATAACCTTTCACTCCAACACCACAAAACCTAACTGGCAAACAAACCCAAAGAATATAATGTAATTGTTGGGCCTGAAATGCCAAACAACACTAGAAAGAAAGAAGAAAGTGTTGTTATCATGAAGCTGTGGCTTGTGATACTATTTGTCTTTGTGCGCCCTTATGTTGTGGCACCGTAGCAGGAAAAATGTCCGAGTATAGTGTTGCTTCCATCGTTATATTCATGCCGACTCCTTTTCTTCAAGTGTTAAATATGTATCTTTGTTCTCCGGCAGAGGAAAAATGTTTTTGCAAATACAAGAAATCCAGATGCTTCCCCACTACAATTGATTCGCTTTCTTGTCATCCTAGACATCACCCTTTGTCACTGCACATTTTTACTGAGTAAGAGCCTCCACATCAGACATCACTACCAAAACCGATGGTGCTTTCAATCTCACACCTCTGTGAGCTGGGAGTGCACCAAATCCGCTCTAAAACATGGAGCATAAAACTACTTTTTGTTGTTCTTGATAACTTAAATAAGATTCAGTTAAAATTAAGAAATGAAAGAAATGGGGTTCACATGTCATGGAATCTTTCATTTCATACAAGAATCAAAAATCTAGCGAAACCATTGGATTGGGATCCACCACTTTATGAGATTGAATTATGGTATCCAAAAACAATGGTGCCTGTTATAATTTTCGTGATATTTTCTGTGATGGTTTTGTTTCGCTAATTCCTTCTATGTTTCTTTTGATTGATTTCAGATTTGATCGTGATTGGAAGAAGATTGAAGCATTTGTCGGCTCAAAAACTGTTATCCAGGTAACTATTATTGTTATTGAAAAACAGAAAAAATAAAATTTCAAAGAGCACACAAAAAGTTTTTAGTGAACGCAGGATAAAAGTTTGGTTTTGGTTGAAACAGTGAGAATGATGTGTCTTTTTATTTTTTCTTTATTTAATCATGATTTTTTTTTTGAGTTCCAAATTAGGTGTTTTGTTAAATTTATTCAGTTATATGTGATGATTGGAGTTATTCACTCTGTTTCTTATGTTTTCCCTCAAAAAGAAATCTATTTACTTTGTTACTGCTTCATAATGAACTGAAGTTTATTCTTATTGTGGTGCATTTTTCACAAAAGCCTATTAGATTACAGGAATAGGAATACACTTGTAATTTGTTTCTTCTGTCAGCATAAGGAAATGTTGTAGTTATTAGATTATGTTGTATTATATAATGCATACGTGCTTGCTTCATCAATACCTAAGCATTCATTATGTGATTTTATTGCTATTCCCTCTTCATCCTTCCATGAACTAATGTTGAATCAACTTCGCATTTCCGCTTCCTTTGCAGATACGGAGTCATGCACAAAAATATTTCCTTAAAGTCCAGAAGAATGGGACAAGTGAACATGTGCCTCCGCCTCGGCCAAAGAGAAAAGCTGCCCATCCATACCCTCAAAAAGCTCCAAAGAGTGGTTAGCATTTATCTACATCTCATGCGTTTATTGCTTCTTTCTGTTGGTTTAGTATTTGAATAACGCTCATTTCTACTTCTGCATTTTATCAGCTCCTACTGCATCCCATGTCACCGGGCCATTGCAATCTTCCTCAGCTTTCATTGAACCTGCATACATTTATAGCCAGGATTCATCATCTGTGCTAGGAACTCCAGTTACCAGTGTGCCTTTATCATCCTGGAATTATAACACCATGCCGCCAAACAATGTGCAACCAGCGACTAAAGGTTTCTATTTTACCTCAGTTCCACTTTTTGACATTTCTGTGTTGAAGTGTGTACATTTCCCAATATGAGTAGGTTTTTCTGAACATTTTTGTTTGACAGATGATATTGGATTGGCTGGAGCTGGACAACCTGCCCCTATGACTTGTTGCTATAGCAGCAGTAATGAGAACACCCCTCCAACTTGGCCAAGTAACAACGGGTTTGAACAAAGAAACCAGGCCAAGCCAATTAAAGGTAGGAATGGTACTTAAACTCTGATCAATGGTGTTTTGGCTTTGATTACTTGTTTTCACAGCAGTAGTGTTTGAATTGTGCATCACAGTTATCTGTTATGCATCTGATACTTTGTTTTGTATGATTCTTTATGATACTAGATCGTCCTGTGACAAGTTCATCTGTTATATGCAGTTATGCCTGATTTTGCACAAGTCTACAGCTTCATTGGCAGTGTATTTGATCCAAATTCAACTAATCATCTCCAGAGGCTGAAACAGTTGGACCCAATAAATATGGAAACGGTAATTATTTTCTAGTCCATCACTCGCTTTGCCTCTTATCATTTCTTTGTCTTTGTGGGGTGTGAAGGTTTACGGTTACAAGGGAAGTCTGCTTTTATGGTTTAAGTTCATGGCCTTTCTTCTGAGTTATTGACATGGTCCTTTTTTTTCAGGTACTGTTGTTGATGAGAAACCTCTCCATGAATCTAATGAGTCCTGAATTTGAGGATCATGTAAGTTTTGTTTCCCCTTTCCAATGAATAGCACTTAATACTTCTCCAGCATAGTGATTGCACATGCCGATCCTTTTATTGTATTATTTAATCATTTGATAGAAGATGAATCTATTCTGAAGTTTAGTGCATTACTTTGTCCATGCTATGGCTGAGTGTTGTCCCATCGTTTTCCCGTCTTTTCTAGCGTCTTTTTTGCTTTCATTCTGCTGGTGTACTGAGCTATTCTGTTTTTAAACCGCAGAAGAGGCTGCTTTCGTCATACGGAGCTAACTCCGAGGAGGCAAAGTTTGTGAATCCTTGCAGCAACTCCCTCAAATCTGAGAGTGCTGTTCTAACTGCTTAGGGTGTTGGCGGTTCTCTCTCCTAGAGAGAAAATCTTCTAATGCATACAAAATCAGGCATGTGAGAAGGTGGTAAGGAACAGAAGGTTTTGCTAGAAGAAGAAAAATGTAGGATGCAGATGCAAACATGTGTATATAATACCGTATATATACCCTTTTGGATTTGAGTAATTTAGGCATATGGTTAGGACCTTAGGTAAGGAAGAATCCTTGTTAGGCTTGTATTTATACCTTATGGAAGTTCATTGTCCTTGGAATGAATGCCTTGGACAATTTTAGAGTCTGTTAACTTCTGGAGGCTATGATGTACAGTCTGTTGAGTGGTTTTCAGGGTTTGTGTGCTATGCTGTGAAAGCTCTCTTTTCTGCGACAATGTAGTATATACAAATAGGGAGTTAGGATTGTGTGTATGGTGGTGTATATAAACCAATAAAGCCATGGAACTTTTACTTTCTTGTTTCATGCATTTATATATTTATATACATGTATGTATATTATATATAGAAGACTGTGTTGTTGGTTGGTCTAGAATGTCTGCTGAAGTTGATTAAGCAGCTACTTTCACTTCTGAACTAAAAGTGATAATTTCCAGAAAACTTCTGTTGTTATGAGGAATTCTTATATTGTTACTAGTTTATAATTTTGTGTTTTAAATTTAGGTGAATTTTAAGGTATAAATATATAGATATGTTATATCTAATGGTCAGTTTTTTTCTCTTATGTCCATATTAAAGATCAGCGGCAATCATTATAATGGTTATTATTATATCTTTATACATTTGTATCTTTTATATTTGTATTGGAGAGTGCACTTTAAATTTATCATATTTGCTGGTTATGGATACATGGATAGTAGCATTAGTGCATTTTTTCTCCAAGAAAAGAACATTACATGAATAATGAATATGATTCCAAGTCATAGGATCCTAGATTCCTTAGTAACGCAGAGATAACCATGTAGCTGAGCATTTTAGCATTTAGGAATTTTGGTATTGATTGTCATTGTAGCATCTGCTAACTGCTATGTCTATGAGAAGCAATTTCCACCGGTCGTTACATAAGAGAATATTCCAACATCATTTGCTGGGGCCTGGGGTTGTCTGGATTCTCATCGTTTTTTCTCCCTGGCTTTTTAAAGCCGAATCAGTGATGACACCATTCAAGACAAATTTTCATTTCAAATAGGAAGAAAAGTACCCTTCATTTTTTACATATGATATTACCGAATTTTTTAATGTATATATCTACCATGATTTTTTTTTGGGGACATGACATCTATCTATCATGATTAAAAGTTCTATACACATACAATTTATCAAAAATCAATTTCTTATCTTATTTTATGATATCAAAGACATAAAAAATTAATACCGAAATGAACTTTGACATAAAAGAGTTATTTATTTGACATAGAATAAATAATTTAGTTGGTTAAAATATGTGTATACATAAAATTATTGATAAACTTATAATCTATTTGATTTTTTTTTTGACTTAATAATCCATTAGATTAGATTTTTCAAAGATATATGATTTGTGTCTTAACTCTTAAGTAAAACGGAAAAAAAAAAAGAAAAATCATCTCAACTAAACAGATTGGGGTGTTGACCCAATCGGGTCAATCCAACCCGAAAACCTTCAACCCAAAATCCATTACACATATATAAGCACATTGCAAAACAAGAATCAGTTTAGAAAAGGAAAAAAAGATCTTCTCTTTGCTCCTTTTCTTCTTCAGATACTTCAGCCATGGCGCTCCCTTATGTGGAAGCTGTTGTCGGTGAGCTCCTTCTTCTTCTTCTTCTTGTTCCCTTCTCTTCTTCCTCTCTCTCTACAATGGCACTATAGAATTTTGCATTTCCTTACAAGCTAGGATTCGTTTTCATTGAACTGCTGCTAGCTGTGTTGATAGAAATTTGTTTCATGTATTTCATGATTTGAGAAAGTTTCCATTTTTGTTGAGTTCACGCGAATGAGTTGTGGGAAGCTCAGGTTTTTCTCCAACTTTTATGGGTTCTGAATTAAGGGTTTATCGTAAAAATTTAGGGTTTTGTTAATTCTTTATTTTTTGTTGAATTTCTTCCGATATTGTGATAACTATTTCTTTTTATCTTTCTCCTTTTGAGAATTATGAATCATTCAATTTTAATGGCACCTGGAAGCTACGTGCATTTCTGGGAAAATTTGAGTTAGAAGTATTGGGTTTTATGGATAATTGTTATAAAGAAAAGAAAGAAAGGCAAAACCTTGTGATCTATAGTCATAATTCTATATGCTTATATCATTGTGGGAGTTAAATAGTGCAAATTGGTTTTAACTTGTAATTTACTATTTCTTAGCTCTCTTTTCTCATATAAGCATAAACCCCAAATCAAGCCATGTTGGGAAATAAATTGAATGTTGCATTGACTCTCTAATAACTGTTATCATGTATGACTCTGGTAATATTGCAATGTTAAATCTCTGGAAATATATAGGATATACCTGATTTACGGTTTTCTTCTAATTCTATTTCAGGGTTTATGATCTTTATGTACTTCTTTGAAACTTACTTGGATATACGACAACATAAAGCACTCAAACTTCCTACTCTTCCAAAGACTTTGGAAGGCGTAATCAGCCAAGATAAATTTTTGAAATCAAGAGCCTACAGTCTTGATAAAAGGTTTGTCATTTTGTTTCATATGTGTGTGTGTGTGTATTATGTTATTTGATTATTTCTAGGTCTTACTGAAGTGTTCTTTTATAGTTCTACGCGTCTTGTTAATGTTCTTATACATGGGAGGTTTGTTCTTATTTTTCAGCCACTTCCATTTTGTTCATGAGTTTGTAACAATAGTCATGGACTCCACAATCTTGTACTTCCGGGTATTGCCCTGGTTTTGGAAGGTAAAAGTTCAGTCCAATGTTTTTTTATGAAACCAACATGGTAACTATATCTTGAGTCTTGACCAATTGATGCCTATTCTTGATTGCAGAAATCAGAACATTTGGTGACATTAGTAGGTCTAAATGCAGAGAATGAAATACTGCATACCCTCGCTTTTTTAGCTGGTGTCATGATCTGGTCTCAGGTATGTACGAAATTCTGCAAGACCTTAGACAGAAATAAGCTTTGATGATATCAATATTCACATTTTATATTCCATTCCAGTTTAAGTTTCTTTGGTCCATCTTGCAAAATAGTAGGAAATAAAGGGAGATGTAAACCATAAGAATCGAGTTGTGTGGATGAGATGAGGCAGTACATCGAGTGTTACTTTTGATAGAAAACTGCCACTGAATATTAAAAGCAAATCTACTTGTGTTACATTGTTGTATTTTAATTAATGTTGTGCAACCAAAACCAAATAGCGAAAAACCTCTAGTGTTTCAGTGGTGAGGATGTTATTTTAATGAGTGGTCACAAATGAATGTCCTAAGCTTCACTACTTGTTTTTGCAGATAACTGATTTGCCTTTCTCTCTGTACTCAACTTTTGTGATTGAGGCTCGTCATGGTTTTAACAAGGTTCATGCTCTTCCTTTGTTTCTCTTGTTGTCCTTAATTTTTCTTTTAAAATTTTCTATTTAATGCCTTATTTAGCTAAATGATAATATTGATTAGTTTTTATATATTTCATCTTCATAACGATTCATGTTGTTACCTTTTTCATCTATTGTAGCAAACAATATGGTTATTCTTTAGGGACATGATCAAAGGAATGTTGATAGCCATTGTAATTGGTCCACCTATTGTAGCTGCAATTATTGTAATAGTGCAGGTAAGATCCTGAGTTCTGTTGAAACAACCATTACATGTAAACTTTGTGTTTCAGTATTTACTGTTAAACTGCATATGTTATTGCTGTTGTAATGTTAGAGTGCTTATATTCTATCTTCTCTGATATTTGCAGAAAGGAAGTCCTTACCTCGCTATCTATCTGTGGGGGTTCATGCTTGTTCTTTCTCTTGTGATGATGACAATTTATCCAGTCCTGATAGCTCCACTTTTCAACAAATTTACCCCAGTTAGTATTTCAAAATATTAAATAATTTTTTAAGAACAATTTATGACTGCAATATTTGTTTTTTAATCTTCATTCCCTTCATGTTTTCCCGGGGACAGCTTCCTGATGGTACACTCAGGGAGAAAATTGAGAAACTCGCTGCCTCTCTCAAGTTTCCCTTAAAGAAGTTGTTTGTTGTTGATGGATCAACTAGGTCAAGTCACAGCAATGTAAGGATTGAACTCTTTGAAATTCACTACTACTTCTCCTTTTTCTTTTTTTTTTCTTTATAATACATAATCTCAGATAGTTTCAAGATTTTTACCCAAGTTACCTTCCCTTTCAATTTAATTTAGGCGGGGGGATGGAATCACCCCAGCTAAATAGCAGTGTCATAGGTTACAGGAGTAGTATTTTTTTCTCGTTTTTGTTGGGCATCTGTTGTTAAATTTTCTCTGATTAATATATCATTACATATATTGCAGGCCTATATGTATGGATTCTTCAAGAACAAGCGGATTGTCTTATATGACACATTGATTCAGCAGGTTTGAGATTACTTCTTCTTCATCTGAGCCTTTTTCCCACTAGGTGGGGTAGGCTACATGGATACAAGACGTCATTGCGTCATGTCCATGCATTGAGATGCGACATAGTTTTACGTTGGCTGTCGCAGGCCTAACACAACCCTACATGGTTCCGAAGACGTCATTGCGCCGTGGCCATGTATGGGGATGCGACTCTGTTTTACGTTGGTTGTCGCAGGCCAAACAACCCTCCTCCTTTATCCGGGCTTGGGACCGGCTACATACCGCAGTACATAGGCGGAGTTAGGTTTGAGATTACTGAGTTTTGAAAATTATTTTCATGTTTCTGATTGTTACACCTCCTTCTGAGTACCTGAGAGGCTTTATGTAGTTATTTCTTCGAAAATCCTTGCATTATTTCAAGCAGCCACTTATTTAATAAATCTGGAATCCTGCTATGCATATGGTTGTGTTTTACTTACCGACTTGGTTTGGAAAAGCTCATCTAGTTTAAGCTTGCATCTTGAGGATTATACCACTAATTTGTTATTGCTTGAAAACTACTATGTTTAAATATTGAGGAACAATATGACATGACATTATCTTCGGGAGACCAAAATGCACATTTACTTGTCATGTGATACAGTAGGAAATCACTCTTCTTTTCGTTGTATTTGGCTACCATATGGATGACCTCTTTTCCCTCCTTGTATTTCTTTTTACCCATCTTAATGAAATTCTTATATTTTTTTAAAAAAGTAGGGCATTACGATAAAATGTGTCAGTTCCTTGTCCTTTCGTGTTTGGTTCAAACATGAAAGAATTGTGGAGGCTAACTCATATTTCAGCGAGAAAAGCCATATAAACTAACAAATGTCCCCAAACATTTGGGGAATATGTTATTGATATCATATCTATATAGTTGTATAGTGGTTGGTCATGGTTGATGTTTACATTACCAAATGTTGTTTTACAGTGCAAAAATGATGACGAAGTTGTAGCTGTTATTGCCCATGAACTGGGACATTGGAAGCTTAACCACACTGTGTACTCGTTTGTAGCAGTGCAGGTCTGTGTAGTACCATTCTTTTCTGAAATTTATTGCCCGTGTATTTAATATTTATTACTTGTGATAATTAAAAAAAAAATTGTGTTTTACACTTTTACTTAATGAAGCCATGAAGCATGTATGATACTAATGAGAATTAATGTTGAAAGGACCACTCAAACTATTCATCGTCGAGATGAGTGACTATTTGAAAGAAAGGGCATTGCAGCATTTGCTTAATATATTCTCTTCTGCTTGGTATAGGTTCTTACACTACTGCAATTTGGAGGGTATACTCTTGTGAGGAACTCAAGTGACCTGTTTCGAAGTTTTGGATTTGATACACAGCCAGTCCTCATTGGACTAATCATATTTCAGGTAATTTTCAAAACCACGGTTGAGTTGAAAAATAGTATAGCTAGTTTCTGTCCATTGAAGCCCCAAGAAAGACGATAGTGTTATGGATTGACATGTTTTCGAAGCATGTTATAGAGAAGAATTTTAAATGGTCACATTAGGACCTTATTTTGGGTAGTTTGTAGGAGTACTTTCACTTGAACCTCCATGTTGACATTGTTTTACCTGGCTTTATTGGCAGCATACTGTAATCCCCATCCAGCACCTTGTGAGTTTTGGTCTGAATCTCGTGAGCCGATCATTCGAATTCCAGGTTACTTTTCTTCCCTTATGCTGCCATGTGTTACAGTGGAGATGTATTTCTTGTTTTACTTAATCTCTCTCTCTTCCCCCCTATTTATGTGTATCATCCAATGCAGGCTGATGCTTTTGCCAAGAAGCTTGGATACGCAGCTGAACTACGGTCTGGTCTTGTGAAACTACAGGTAATTCTATCTGTTTGGTGTTCTAGTTTATAAAAATGTATCTTTATGACTTTCAGTGATGCATGTGATTCATGATATACTTAAAAATTTTATTCTTTGCTCGAAAGTATGCAAAATTGTACATGGGTTTTGTGTAATCTAGATTCTAGAATCTTTAGTGCTGCATCTGATTGATTTTCTAATTGTACCTTTCAGGAGGAGAATCTATCAGCTATGAACACAGATCCTTGGTACTCTGCATATCACTACTCTCATCCTCCTCTTGTTGAACGGTTAGCTGCGCTCGATAAATCGGATAAGAAGGAAAAATAGGGAATACAACCTATAGATGAAGAGATTCAAAGCTTCATTGTACTCTAACTTGCAATGAATGAGAGCTACAATTTGTTTGCGTAGTATATAGGTTTCAATAGAACTACTTTGATGCAGAGTTCATAGTTGAAACTAAATGATTAAGGCTCAGATTAGAGTGAGAGGAAAATAGAAATGCCCTTGCCTGTGAAATCAAAACTAAATTTAAGGCCCTTTTGATGTCTTAGCATACTATTTTTTTTTAATGGCTAACACCATGCCTTAAAAAAAGATTCTTTGATTTCTATAGTTTTGAATTTTGAGTAGTATTTAAGATTCTCTACTTTTCAGTTTCTGATGAAATTAGTGAAAGAGGATTACCTTTACATTTTATCTTTAAATCTCAGTTGATTGATTGACTAAAATCTAGCTCCTTGAAATGGATGATATTAAAGCATTGACAAAAAAAAATAGGAACCTTAACTCAAAAGTTAAAACCGCAATTCTTCACTAGACAACCTAGGAACTTCAAAAACCTGCATTATTAGCTACCTTAATTAAGGGTATGTTTGGCAAATAATGCTCAAGGCTAAGCTTAATGTGTTATAAAGAATTCATAAAAGAGATTTCAATGGCAAGAAAGAGATAAAGTGATGCTTCTTTCTCAAAGTCTATAATATCATATCCCAATATGTCCTATCTTTCTATCTAGATTTCTTATGTGACATTTCCTTTTCTCTTCAGAAAAACACAACTATATGACCCCTTCTGTGTCCATAATTGGCTTCCAACATCTTAAAGAAATTGATTGGATGGAACAACTAGAGAGTAAAAAAAATGGGGTCATCTATATCTACCTTTAATAGGTAGCATCCCATTAACTTTAGTGTTATTTCTTGTGACCTACCCCACTCATGTTCCACAATCTTCTTCAATTTTTTTTTTTCAGTTAGCATTTACTCTTTCTTTAATTTATTTTTCTATGATTCGATAACTCGGTTTTACTTTTTTTGTATTTTTGTATTTATATTTTGTACCCGTGGTATACTAAATCTAATTCGTCACCAAAAAAAAATCTAATTAAATGAGAATTTTTTTTATGGTGAATAAAAGAACAAGTATACAATAAATATAAACATTGTCACCGGAACATTTCTCTGTTTTTTTTATTTACCCTCCTATCTAATGTAATATTGAAAGCCATAGTCTTTAGGTAGCGTTTGGCAGAGAGACAGAGACTAGGAGACAGAGACTGAGAGACAGAGACTAAGAGATAGGGACTGAAATATATTTTGCGTATTGCGTTTGTTTAAAAGTGGACAAGACTGAGTTATGTCTCAGTATTCTGTTTGTTTTACGTTAAATAAAGGGACTGAATAGATTAAATTGACTAAAATACCCTTTGACTCTTAATATCAAATAACATAATGCATCTTCTCTTCTTACAAAACCAACGCACCTCATGAACTCCCCCCTCTTCTCCCCTTTGTTCAACCTGCTTGTATCCATCATGTTCCTAAATTAGTTTTATCTTTTTTTTTTTTGTCACAAAGTCATCAAAATCCTGATTCTCGAACTTCTAGACATTGCACAAATGAGGATTTAAATTTGACAATTAATACAAAGATAAATTAATGCATAATAAAATAATATTTATCATAAAACCAATCCAAAATACATGCTATCCAATATTTATCATCAAAATTAGTTTTCCCAAATATTGTAACTTATCCATAATATGAAAATAACAATAAGTCCATAGTAAAGATGAAAAAAATAAAATAAAAAACAAAGCATGAAGTCAATTGTCAAGGCTAGCTAGTTATGACCAAAAGTAGTCAAGACTAGTTTGATCAAAGTATCGCCTGTATAAGTGAACTCCTCTGAGCATCTGTCAGGCCCCAAAAGTGAGAACATAAATTTGGATTTTCTGAAAACTTGAGCACAACTTGCACAACTTCATCGTTACCAAAATCAAGGGATTCCAATTTCTCACCGAGCTTCAACTTATTATTTACGCCAGAGATGGCGTCAGCCAATATTTGTACATGCTTTCCTTGAGCCTCGGTTGAGAGTTGCACATTTGTTGCCATCTTCTCTAATATGTCTATATGCTTCCTCTTCTTACCTGACAGCTTGGCACTTGTTCCACCAGCTTCTGAAGAAGTTGCACCTCCATTCCCTATACCTTGAGATGGCCCGTTGGTAGTTGGGTCAGAGAAATCAAAGTCGTCCAAAGGTGGAGTTTGAGTTTGATACTCTTGTTCTTCAGCAGCTTGCTCTTGGGCATCAAATCCGCTCACTGCATCGACCCCGGTAGCCCTATCTTTTCCGAAAATAGCCTCCAAGCGATGGAACAAAGGGAATGGCTTACCGGGGCTATAGAACCTGTTGGGGTGTGCCTAGAATACATGAATATGCTATTAATCTATTTGCATTGACCATAAAAATTTCGCCATGTATGTGCATTAGTAACATTTGTAAAGTAAGACAAATACCTTCAACCATGCA
>JASCZI010151410.1:20575-30855 GCA_036250425.1 Stylosanthes scabra
CCCACTCAAAGATATGATCAAATTCCACAAATCCCATGGAGGAGAGGCTTCCATAATGGTGACAAAGGTAACAGGATTAAAAAATTTGAGTTTCGTTGCAAACATGCCAGATTCAATATCATCTTTTAATATATTAATGTAGGTTGATGAACCATCCAAATACGGTGTGGTTGTTATGGAGGACACCACTGGCCAGGTTGAGAAATTTGTAGAAAAACCAAAGTTGTTTGTTGGTAATAAAATCAATGCTGGAATCTACCTATTGAACCCCTCAGTTTTAAACCGAATAGAACTGAGGCCCACTTCAATTGAGAAAGAGGTGTTTCCAAAGATTGCAGAAGAGAAAAAGCTCTATGCAATGGTTCTGCCGGGATTCTGGATGGACATTGGAATGCCAAAGGACTACATTACCGGCCTGAGACTCTACTTGGACTCATTGAGGAAAAAGACTCCTTCTAAGTTGGCCACTGGTCCCAACGTTGTGGGGAATGTCATCGTGGATGAGACTGCCAAAATCGGCGAGGGATGCCTCATTGGACCTGATGTTGCCATTGGCCCTGGCTGCATTATTGAGCCAGGTGTCAGGCTCTCAAACTGCACAATAATGCGAGGAGTTCGCGTCAGAAATCATGCTTGCATATCAAGCAGCATCATTGGATGGCATTGCACTGTCGGGCAATGGGCTCGTTTGGAGAACATGAGTGTCCTTGGAGAAGATGTTCATGTATCCGATGAAATTTACACCAATGGTTGCCTGATTTTGCCCCACAAGGAGATCAAGTCAAGCCTTGTGACCCCAGAGATAGTCATGTGATATTGATGTGTTTAAAATTTTCCTTTTTAACTGAATATGTCATCTAAATTCTTAGCATGTGGCTAGGTGGCAAGTTATTGAACAATATTTTGTATTTTGGTTTCATTTGCTGTCCTTTTTTTTGTTTTTCCTTCATAACAGTTCTTTTCTCTTTACCTGCATTTATATTTTATACAAGTCAGTTCGTCTAGAATCAGTTGGTGCCATAATTAACAAATGTTAAATGGCATAAAGTTAGTCATGCTTCAAAGTCATGTAATTTTCGGTACGTGTATAGAAATTATTTATTAAAGCTATTTTTTTTTAATCTAGATTGGTTGGTCCAATCATTTATCACTTTTGGTGTTTGTATGCTTTAGATTTTATAAAGAATGGTGTGTTTGATTTGTGTTTCAATTTTCTGTTTTCATTTTTAGTATTTTGTTTTTTGGATTTTATGAAGAAAAAAAAGAAAATCGTGAAAATAATAAAATTTTGTTTTTTTCTGTTTTTTCTTTTTTTTTAAAAAAATTCAAAAAACAGAAAATACTGAAAATGAAAACGTAGACCAAATACACTTTTTTATTGTCCTCATAAAATAAAATATTGGGTAAAAGACAAATATGCCCTTGATCTTTTTAAAAATGAACAAAAATGCCCCTACTTTGCTAAAATACTCACATGTCCTATCCTTTAGGAAAAATGGATATTACTACCCTTTTATTGGTCTAACCCCACGTGTAACCATTATGAGGGTGTGTGATGTGGGTCTAACTGGCCGTAACAGAACCATGTTATATAAATCATGCCTATAATGAACATTAGACAGCAAAACAAAGACATTACTCCTCTTTTACATGAATCCTTCGAAATTAGAGTTTCATTTCCCCAAAGGAATCGACTTTGTTTTACTGTCTAATGTCATTTACGGGCATGGTCTATACAGCGTGACTTCGTTACAACCAACTAGGAGCCGTTAAAAACCACATCATACGCGTTCATAACGGTTATACGTAGGTTAGACCAGCCAATGAATAGTATTGTCCACTTTTTTCATAGGTTGGAAACATGTAAGTATTTCAACAAAGTCGTAAGTATTTTTGTCCAATTTAAAAAAAATCAGTGACATATTTATCTTTTACCCTAAAATATTAAACTGAAAACAACAAAGACTATTCTTGGTTTGGCTTCGACTTTATGTCTACGATATAAGTAGCTTAACAGCACCGGATTTAACACAATTTACTCTGATCAATCAATCCTTTCTCATGTCCGCTACATATGGTAATGCCTAAAAGGTAACAACTACATCACATGGTTCCTCTACAGCCTAAAAGGAAAAAAATTCAAATATAGCCTATTAAAAAGAACCACAAACACTGTTGATTCCGCTTTGAGGGATGGATTCAGAAATGCCTACAAGGTAAGCACATAACAGCATGATTTTCCAGAAACAGAAACCTCAAATTGTCCACCCTGACAACATCTTGTCAATTTACAGCAACAACTGAGCCCTCGTAATGCAGGGATACCTTCTCCGCAATCAACTGTATCTCCTTCACCCTTTCTTGAACCAACTTCTGCAATTGCTCTTCTTGATTTGGCTGACTGTCATCCACCTGCACAGTAGTATTATCTACGTTCGCTCCCGATTTGAACATGACAAATGACATCTCCTCGGAAAATTCAGTTGAAACTTCAATAAGTTGCTTCCCAGAAGTGCCAGAATCTTTCCCTAAGATGTCGTACTTTACACGGTTGCAGATAATGCTCAAAAAGTTTTCCATGTGCCTTTCAACAGGATTAAGGCCAAGGTAGAGCAAAATCTCCCAACATTGGAGAAACTGCTTCTTGTTAATTTTCAGATTTTTCCTGGCATACTCAATAGCACTGGAAGGTGGCATTAGTCGTGGACGATTAGTCTTCTTTGATAGTCTTCCTTGCTCTAGTAGTGAGATAGCAACATTTACTGACTGCTGGATTGGTTCACAAGGAAGCAGGCGAAGTATATCAACACATGTGCGGATGTGTTGCAAGTGATCTAACGGCTCTTCTATTGTAATGTCAAAGACATTTTCAGATATGGCAACATCATTTAGCACTTCAAGAATATGTCGACCATAGCCTTTGTGCTGGTAACGAGGAAGTACAAGTATCTGCCATGCCATCAACAGAGGATATCATAAAAAACAGTACCAAAAAGAGGCGTTTCAGCATATTATGAAAATCATGTTGAAATTGGTTTTGAGGGTCCAACAGCTATTAGTGAATGTCAAGAACACAACAAACCTGGCTAAGTCGCAATCGAGTACCACCGGGATAGTGGTAAAATCGATAGATAGCAGCAAAACCAATCAAACCACATTGGATCTCTCCCTGTTGATCAGTTTCATTCTGGATTACAAGATACAATTCCCAGTGTGGATCTGTAACATCAATTGGACTGCTACCTATAAGATAAATAAAACAGAACATGTTAAAAACATTTATACTAGCCAATGAGCTGTAGCTCAAACGGCACTTGCCCAGTTGCCCCCTCCCCCTAGTAGAAGTCTCGGGTTCGAGCCTCTCCCCCAACCTATCTTTGCTAAAAAAAAAAAAAAACATTTATACTAAAGATGAATATCCCCTATACACAAGCAATACTACGAAAAATACCAATGGGTGAAAATTACCATCCACAAGAAGAAGAACAAGAGGTATTAGGCGACTGTAAAGGTGCCCAGTAGCCATGCTGCCTACCACCATTCGAACGACCTACTCCAGGAGATATAAATCAATACAGCAATCGGTTTCAAAATATTACACTAAGTATGCAAATGCAAGACTAGCAACTAAGCTTTTCCCATCTGCATTGACAATATATTAAACCTCAATTTAAATTACAACCTCAACTTTAGATGTAGCTGAATCTGCATTCGCGTTAGAACCATTGATCTGCCCATTAAAAACTTTCTGCTGCAAAACCTCACCACTTGTGATAGTTGTTCTGCAAACCAATAAAATTTAGCAATAACATCCACAGTAATACAGTTTTAAGATTCATTCATAGTACAAATACACAAAAGACTTCAGAGAGAAAGTGTGATATTTTAGAGCAAAAACAAAGTAATCAATATATAATACCTAATAAAATCCTTATCTGTTATAAAAGTTTGAAGGAATTCGTCTTTGCTCTCAACAAGAGTCTCAGCAAAAATATTCTGTAAAAAAAAGGGAAAAAAGATAAAAACTAAGCCACACTATAACAGGTAAAGGGTACACAAATAATGGTCTCAAAATGGATATTGATGCCAACCTGAAGAGCAACTTTTAGATCTGTAATCCCTTTGCCTCTCTTGAAACATTGAATGGTAAATTCACAGAAAGTGTCAAAAACAACATACAGGCAAAGAAACAACAGAAAATTGAAAATTCTAAGACCACTGACAAGGTACCATCCATTTTCCTCAATAGTCTACGAATTCAGCACTTACATCAGATGAACTTTCGAAGGTAATATCAGCATATGCACGAAACGATATGCTACTAACCCAGATATTAATCTGCATAAATAATTGTAGAACAATAACACTATATACCATGAAGAAATGTTCAGATAAGATTATAAGAATGATATACAGCAAACATATCTGACCTTCAACCCCTCGTAACCATATATTTTCCCATCATCACCAAAAAAGGCATTCAAATCCACAGGCTCAATGACCGAACTCTCTGGAGCCAGGAATTCCTCTTTGTTTGACACTGCACATCAACTTTTACCATTCAATCATACGAAGACTTAAATGGGGAAGAAATAACAAACCAAAATAATATACAAGATCGTGTAACAAACTGGAACTACCAAACAGTTGCAGATTCTGAAAGATATATAAAGCAAATCAATTGAATAACACATCAACACCATAAATAATGTTTAATTCTATAATCAGCTTCTCATATGCATGAAAGTTTCCAACTTGAACAAGCAAACAATATAATGTTGAAAACACCAAGCTCGCTCTCAAAAAGTGAGAAGCTACTAAACTAGACCCAGAACTAATCTCTTTAAGCATCCCCATTTTAAAAGGTAAAACGGTTTCGCGTGAGAAAGAGAAGACGACCAAATAAAAATGCAGTGAGTACCTAGGAAGATTTTGATGGAGTGTTTAGCTTCAACGCCGTCGTCTACGGCGGAGAAGCCAACGCGGCGTCGCTTCTTGGTTTCGATGTTGGGATCTGAATTATTCTGCTGCTTCTGGCCCATGGTTCCGAGCTGAGAGAGAAGAGAGAAGAGAGAGGGGGTTAGGGTTTTGTAGAGCGGGAAATGAATTGGGAGGGGAAATTAATTTGGACCATTTTATACACCTCAATACTCACTTGCTCTTACACTTTTTTTCTGGTGTCTTACACTCATCTTGCAATGCTATATTTCCCCTTTTTTTTTTTTTTGTTAGGGTTAATTTCTTTTTATTTTTTTATTGGATTGGACCACTCGATCCTAGGAATTTTTTTTTTTTTCATTGGATTGGACAATTCTTAATCTTAGGTTTCTCTACTCACACATTCACTCAACACACTCTTTCTCTTTATCACTGGAGAAAATTGGGATTCTATTTTCCTCTAGATGCAGCTACTTAGGAGGCAAAGGATCCTCCATGTGTGCTAGGCCTCAACTGCTGCTTTGATAAACTTTAAAATGAAATAAAAAATATTAAATTGGAAAAAAAATACAAATGAACACTCAAATTGGTTCTAAAAAAGACACACAAAAAAATTGGTTCTAAAAAAGTTTAACCCTAACAAATTTATATTCAAAATGTAATTTCACTTGAAGTTCATGTCAACAAAAAAAATTCACTTGAAGTTCTAGAGAATCTCTCACTAAACATAATAGTCTTTTTTTCATTTTCGATCAAACTTTTATTCTTTTAATATTCATTTTGGAAAAATAAGAGAAATATTAGGTGAACAAGTTTTATTTTTATAATTAAATTAAATCAAGTTGATTTTAACCTAACAAAAATTACTCATATTAATTAAAGAATAAATAAAAATAAAAAGAGAAGGAGACACCTAAGAGAAAGAGAGATTTGGTTGACTTAATTGAAAAAATGTTTGTAAACAAATAAATTCTTAAGTTTTTATATAATAATAAAATCACAAAAAATATCAATATAAAATAAATTAATTCTCCCTATAAATGATTTCCTCGGATTGGCATGCTTTCTTTATTCTTTATTTATTTATTTATTTTTTAATTACTTGACATGCTTTGATGGGATAGCAAACAAAGCTTTGTGCTTTATTTGAATGAAAACTAATGAAGAAAATGACCAAATTATTAGTAGTTTTGTCCTTATGAAAGGGTGTTTGTTGGTGATTTTATTTTTTGGTAGCATTTGTTAGTGATTTTATAATATAAGTTTTGATTTAATCCACTTACCTTCTTTATTTGCATTAACAAGCAGAGCTATTATCACTTCACTTGAAAATAATAAGAATAAAAAGAATCCTAAACAGAAAACATTAATTTCCTAACATTGGGATACAACACAATGAACAGATAAGCAACAATACATAACACATATATATCCCTCCCTTCCCCCTCCTTCTATTGAATTGTACAATTTCTGCCCCACTCACACTCTAAAGCAAAAGGAGGGAAAAAAGAACTTAGAGAAAATAAAGCACAGCCCAATCACCTTTCAAGCATCATATCCCTTCTTGAAGAATGATGTGAGCTTGCAGTTACAACTACAAATCAAGTAGCAGTAAGGTCTCTGTGAGTGTAACTAACTGCTTTGTCTCCATCAACTACTTGTCCACTCCCTTTTAGAATCCTGCACAACCAAATCAAAAGTTCCAATAGCAGTTATGATCTTGTATAAGCCTATTATTATGTTGGTTATTCATAGATGATAAATCTACTTCACAATTTTCAGCACTTTGTCTAAGTTTTAGTCCATGTCCTTGAAAGAATGTAATTGACAGTTGTAAGCAACTATAAATTCTTTTAACTGATTCATAAGTATTGTATTGATCATCAATTCATACCATCTGGTTGTTAACAAGCCATCAACTCCTACAGGGCCCCGAGCATGAATCCTGCTTGTACTTATCCCAACCTATTAATACCATGAAAGAATTATGTATTGTTCAAATCAACAAACTTAGCATCAGAGATTATTTTAAGCATAGAAACAATATGATACCTCTGCGCCTAATCCGAATCGTGCCCCATCACTGAATCTTGTACTAGCATTGTGAAAAACAGCAGCACTGCCAATATATAGCAAAAATTATTTGTGAAATACTGATAACTGAACTACACATAATAATGGCATACTGCAAAGCAGATAACTTGAAAGGAAAAGCAAAATACAGTAGATTTCAAATATTACCTGTCAACTCGGCGTAGAAAAGCATCAGCTACTTCATGATCTTCTGCGACGACGGAATCGGTATGTGCACTGCCACAAAAGGAGAAATTGCAACAAATTTTCATGTAAGCCCACTGAACTACCATGGATCTAATTTGAAGTGGAACACGAACAAAAATAAATTATAATTCAACATGTTTCTTATCAAGAAATAAGGGGTAACATGCCTTCCATGAAGATTTATATGATCAATAGCTGCATAAACATCATCCACAATTTCAATAGTGCAGGCCAACGAACTGTACTCATGATGAAATGAACGTGCCTGTGGAATATTTAACAGAGAACTTGCCTTGGTTCCTCCATATAATGTAACACCTGCATAAATTTTACATCATTTATCCATTCCAGACATTATGAATAGCAAAATGCACTTTGAAGTTGGAATGATTGCTATAATGCTATTAAATGGACTTGAAGAAACCACCCTTTAAATTTAGAGAAACAATGGTCAGTCACATAATTTAGGAGTCTAATAAAAGGAAATGTTTGCCTTAGGTCATACCTTCTGTCCGTAGGTCGACAATGATATCATTGAACCAATTTTTATCTGCTAAGTCCTTGTGAACAAGAAGTGTTTCCTAAAAGTTCAAAATAAACAGTGACAAATGAGCAAGAAAAATAGCTGGCAAATCAAGTTTGCATCATCCTCCAATACACAAATTACCATGGCATTACAGCCTGCTGGATAATCTATTTTTGCATCCAGAACAATTCGCCTTGCCATCTCCAAGTTAGCAGACTTATCAATATAGACATGACAAATTCCATCTGGTTGGAAATGATGAGGGTTTATTATTATAATATCTTGAATTCTATACGCCTAACGGCATCAGGAATTTGCTTGCATATTAAGTAGAAAGTCCTTACCAGCATGACCTAGAACAGGAATCTTAGTGGAACTCTTTATCTGAGAAACAAGTTGGTTGCTGCCTCTCGGAATCACCAGATCAATAACGTCATCCAGCTGAAACATAAAGAGAACGCAAGTTGCCAATTCCAATTTTAGATAATATTGCCAATCGTCACAGTAATCCTTTTTTTTCCCCATAAACACAGTAAGCAAGTGTAAAAAAAAATCCGAAATTAATCTCTACTGCACGCTTGCCTTAAGTAGCTCTGGAATCTCTGCTCTTGTTGTAACGAGTCCAATAAGTTTTCCGCCAACCGTATCAGGTATGGCTTCAGTAATTACCTGCAATGTCAAAGATGTTAAGCTAACCCAAAAATAAATAAATAAATAAATAAAGAAGATAGAAAAGAAAACTGTCAAACTAAAATAATTTGCAAATAATCATTTATTTTGAAACCAAACTTTGTGTAAAATTGCATTCGACCGCTTAGCCTCCTTGCCTCCTTTCAAGAGAAGCCCGTTACCACTCCGAATCGCCAAAGAAGCTATCTGCTCAGATGAGGCTAGTAGCTTAGAATACAGATAAATAAAATCTAGAAGGTGCTTAAATATAAACAAGCTTGCATGATTAAGAAAGTCATGGTTGCCACTTTTGTAATCTTCTTTGAACAGGAATGACACATAATCACAACCATGAGCAATTGAATGCGACAAAGAAGAAAAAAAGAAACAAATAAGTTCAATTCACCTGTACAAGTGCATCAGGGCGAGATTCAAAAACAATTAAGAGAACTCCTATAGGAGATGATGTCTTCTCTAAGATTAACCCATCTGCAAGCTAAAGGCAAAGGAGAGCTTTAAGAACTCAGACAGACAATAAATAATTAATAATCATTAAAATTCAGAACAATCAATGGTGTCCATGAAAAGTTTGGTCTAAGCATCAAAGCAGTGTCTTTTATGACCAAGCAAAAGTCACGTTCACGTGATTTGGATATCTGCCTTACACAACTCACAACTGCAAATAAAACTAGAAACTATAATAATTACAATAAGTTGACAGGGAACTGGTTCTTCTCAGAGTGACCTCGGCAGAATAATCACATTCACAATAGCCAATAATGTACAATTCCAGAAAAGAGTTGTCATTACCTCAGTTCGTTTTATCACTTGACCAATTGGATCGTCCATGTTTGCAATAGTTCGGATGTTGTTGGCAAGGCTTGCAATCTGTTAGTTAACATATTCATCAGTAGGAATTTTGTAGTTTGCTAAGATTCAGACAATTATACAGAGTTAATTAGATTTAAATAATTTCTTCTTTAGTTGAATTGTCATGCCTTCCCAGGTTTTAAAACCAGTCTAGCAACCAAGGATTTTTCGTATCCTGCTTCTTGTGCATCAACAACATCAGCTTCATTTTCAGTTCTGATTTCCTTTTCATTTGCTTCCAAGGCATCGGCTATTTTTAGCAAAATTTGTTTCCTCTCCCCTGAATTTAAGGCCTGTAAAGTAAGATCATGAGATTATAATGTTGAACTGTGAATGGTACACTAACAGTCTATTAATATCCATGATTTATTACACATTTTGCCAAATGTGAAAAATTAAAAAGAAACCTGAAGCCGTCTAGAACAGTCCCGAGCTGCAACTGCCATTTCACGGGCATCCACCTCTTTAACTGGAGCCCACTTATGTGCATCTTTATGGAAGAGTGTTCCAATACGTTGTCCTCGGAGAACTTTAATGATATTTTCCGCTGCATAGCCACTGAGATAAAAAAGAAATGTATTAGAATCAAGGAAAAACAAAATTCCAAAGATGAGAATAAATATAGGTATTAAGTAGCTAATACAATAGATACTTATTGTTTCTGTTGTTTGATAAATTAGTGAGTTTCAATAAAATATTCTGACGGAAATTGTGTACCTGGTAATAATCACTGGAATGCCAGCTTCAGCAGCATGAACAGAAGCCTTCACTTTGGCAGTCATTCCACCTCGTCCAACCCTAGACTTGTCTCCGAAAGTAATTTCATTTTGATGTTTTTCCTTTATGTATGTATGAATGAGCTTTGACTGTGGATCACTTGGAGGCCCACTGTAAAGACCCTCTACATCACTCAACAAAACAAGAAGATCAGCTTTTAACTCCAAGGCCAACAAAGCTGATAAACTGTCATTATCCCAAAATATTCCAGAAGAATCCT
>JASCZI010151410.1:30944-41526 GCA_036250425.1 Stylosanthes scabra
CAAGCAAAATCAAATATTCATATGTGATTAATATGGTATAAATCTAATATAGAAGTTTGAAGAAATCGCTGGAAATACTTGGCAAGCAAGGAAGGATCTTACTGAATGACTTAATTTTGGTCAAAGTGTTAAGCTTGTGGACAAAATACTAGATAACTTTTACCACACACAGATGAATCTAAACAGAACACTGGGATATACAATCAATATATATATAAGTCTAACACATAAAGCTTGGGAAACTAATGAAGGGGAAAATAAACACAATTCTAGTTTCAAATTCTTGCTAGCATAAGCCTAGTTATAGATTAAACTTACAGCCACTAGTTGTGCATAACAGAGCAAAGCATGAAATGATGAGATCTGGGGTTGAGTTCATACTTCAGAGTCATTAAAATTTTGGGCAATAGAAGAACAACAAACCTCATATGGAGCTTTCCTAGTACTGACAGCATCATTCTCGTTGAAAACAGGAATAACTTTAAGTGCCAACAATGACTTCACCGTTTCATTTAGTTGCTTTCTAAAATCTTTGTCTCTAAAATCGTTGTCCGTGACAAGAAGCTGAGCAGATGTGACATCCAGCTGCAAGGCAAGTAGAGAAAGATTAACATAACACAACACAACATCGTTGAATAGTCAACTTGACCAAATTCATATAAATACCAAAATGAAATGGACAGTTATGATCATGCATTAAATTAGCATGGCACTAACTATTAATTACCTGACTAAACAAGGAATCATAAATAGCCATGAGGCTGCTTTGTCCGACAGCGGCACACGCCTTGCCATCGAGCTCAACCTGTGGCTTCTGAAGGTCAGCAAAGCTGCAACAACAGCTCATAAAAGACCACCCATGTAAATGAATACCTCAACCACCTTCAAGCCCCCAAAAATCATGTGGCAAACAATAAGAATGAAATTTGCGGCCACAATTTGAAACGGTTTAGCCTACCTGCTATTAACTAATTTCCGGTATCTAAGCCTTTGGCGTCCAAGGCCAACAGCACCAGAAGAGACCAAAATAACCTCATATCCCAAAGAGTTAAGTTCCTTAATCTGCCATTTGTTAATAAAAATCCAACTTTTACTTCTCAGAATGAAGATCACATTAAGTGTAGGATGATAATGCATTGAATTAGAGGTTAGAGAAGTGACCTGTTCACAGAGTGCACCTAATTTTCCAACAGCTAAGCGTCCATCTTGGCGGGTAACAACAGCAGTTCCAACCTTACAACAATGGAAACAAAGGAAACCTTAAGGCCCCATTTGCATCTATAGCATTGCCACAAGATGATCATTAGAGATTAATAAAGAGAATTGAGTAAGAGAGGAACCTTGATAACTATGCGCTTGACGTCTTTGAGAAAATCTCGTGAAGGATCCACGCTCTCCATTTTTGCAGCTACCAAAGTGTGGTTCAGCGCCTGCTCCCCACAGATAAAACTCCAAACTCCAAAGAGAGAGAGAGAGAGAGAGAGAGAGAGAGAGAAGTAGCGGCTACCACCAACTACAACAGTATCACGGGCGAATCAATTTTCCATGTGGTTAAATTGTTTTCGCTATATATATAACTCACTTGCATCTGTATTTTAGACTATTAATATAAATAATAATTATTTTTAATGTTATGTAATTTTTTGTGACTATTTATTATGTAATTAAATACTCATGTAAAATTATTTTATATTAACATTAGAATATAATTAAATATTTCTTTATAGGAGTGCAACCATCGCAAAATATAAATTGGATTTAGAGAATTGTATATCCATATTTATTATTTTTAATTCATTAATAGTAAAGCATGTTATTTTTAAGCACAATGAGCTCGAGTCAACGCCGTAGATAGCTGTTGAGCCAACTGTCACATGATAAGTTAAGCAATTATAAGTTGGAAAAGGTGTCCAATTCATTCATCCGTGTTATTCATTAAACTTGTACAAAAAGCAATTCATTCGTGGAATCTCACAAAGAAGTCTCTATTACTACCACGGTTACAAATTAATAATGTGCGATGACTGTCTAAAAAGTGGGCCTGGTTCTAAACCACACTACGTAATACACATGTTAAGTGTTAACTGTTAACCATTTCCATTCATGTTCAAACTTCAAACTTCATGCATATAAAGCAAAGTTTAAGATAAGATGAGTAGTGACCACCTTGTTTTGTTTTGAGTTGAAAAGATCATCATTGTTAAGTCTGCTAATCCTTTTAATAGGCATAAATTTAAATGTCTGTCATATCACATCATTTTAGTTTCTAAAAGTTAAAACAATCAATCATTTCAAAATTGTAATATCTGTGACACTCATAAGATTACAAATATACAACACTCATTTTGATATAAGATTCCTTGCTTTGACGTACGGAATATCAATACCGGTTGATAGGAACCCCCTCCCTCCTCACATTCCTGTTCACATTTAGATAAATAACATAGATGAATAACAAATGAGAAAAATCTAACGATGATGTTTAAATAAATATAAATTTTTAGTTTGCAAATAATATTGTTCTACAACAATTGTCAAAAATGAATGTGTATTACTATTTACCTTGGCAAATGTAAAAATATGTCTACATTTTAACTTTCACCAAAGAAATGAAATTAAATTGGAGATCTTATGTTTACAAAAATCTGGAAGATCATTTAAATGCAAATTCTACACACCACAATTGTCTCCCCCTCTCTCCTCCCACAAAAAATATTTTTTAAAAAATAAAAAAAAAAATTGCAGAGATAAATAATATTGTAGAGAGCCCAAGAAAACTTCTTCTTTGTAGCTCTTCTTGCATCCAGCATCCATCATCATCCAAAATACAAAAACCAATTCTGATGATGCAGACAATTCCAGTCACGTGTTAAAGAAAGTTACTCAGTAGAGTAGGCTAATAACAATGATTGTTTTTTGGGGCTATTATTCATCAATGCTGCAGCCTCATTTAGCTATGCAAAGAACCGAACCTTGATGAAGACTGCCAAAGCTATTTGCAATGCAAATGCAGCAACTACAGCCATTGAAAGATCATTTTCTTGTATGAAGGATTTCAGGTTCAAAGCAACAAACGTAGCTGAGGCACCACCAGAGGCGATTATTACCATCCACCGGAGAACCCCAACTGGTATAAGCAACAAAAACTGAAATTTTTCACAAGAAGTAATGAGTATTATTAGAAACATGGAAGACAACACATATCAAATAATTAAGTAACTAGTTAATGACAAAATTCCTGTCACAATGTGCATTTGAAGCTTGAAAACATTTTACAATATATAATAATACAAAATGCATGTCATGGCTATTCAATCTGAGCCCTTTAGATATTATAATGAAAAACAGAACAGGAATATGAACTTGCACTAAGGGAAACTTTTCCCCCATAGGATCACATCCCCAGCACCCGAAATATGAAAAACTAGTACAAAGGCGGAAAAGATCTTAGCAATGGTGCATATATATATGCCATATCTAGAAAACAGAAACTTACAGAGGACATGATAAAAATGGTGAGGGAATATCCCCACAGGCACCAAAACCGTACAAGGTTAGTATTTGAACGCATGTACTGAAGAAAGAAGTGGTATCCCAATGGGACCACTAGTACATAGCCGTATATAGACCATGCAGCTGAATGCACATAGCTGACATCAAAGTTCCAGTCATTAGCCTTTTTAACTGAAAAGTATGAAGAAAGGTTTCCCAGTGAGGAAAGAATAAAAACCAATGTTGTTGAGATCCATACCATTCCATACCTACAATAACAGAAAAACATGGCATTATAAGATGCTCATTTAACGCGGATCACCCTGAAGGTTGAACAGAAAAGAGGGAAAGGCTATTGCCTAACTCCACAATCTAAAGGTTAATATCTCCCTTAGGCATAGATAATTTTAATTTATCAAGTTGGTTATTTTAAGAACAATAATTTTGTTATTCTTTTCCCATAAGTGGTAGCATTAATATATCTGTGAAGTGGTAAAGTTTTAACTCTGGCTGCTTCTGTCATATGGGATGATAAGGACGAGTAGAAAGTGATGCACTTATGCTTACTGAGCTAGGGTGATGGGAAGAAAAAAAATATACGTTAATGTTCAATATTTCTCCTATAACTTGACAGTAATATATATAGTTCAATCATAAACCATCAAGTATTCAAAAAGCAAAATATGCTTCCATAATTGAATTCATTGTGTATTTTTCCTACGTCTCATCCATTTTTCCAAACCATGGTTAGGGAAGTAAGTGGTTTTGACATTTATTATGAGTGCAAGATGAGGAAATGGTAAAGAGAATAGAAAGCAGATGGCAGAAGCAAACAGGCAGAGTTCTCCCAGAAAATGTTATGGTAGCAGTTGAATATTTTTTACTTGATGCATAATATTTTCACATCTGATCCAAACCAGTAACTTAGTTTTGATTATTGAACCATAGCAGGAGTGCTGCATGAGTCAAAAGTCGAAACTCACAAATCAGGGTTAGCATCTATCTTGCTGAAAAAATCATCTCGGACTGGATTCAAGGAACTTATCATTCTGTCTACCACAATATCTGTGTCCACATTGAAATACTGTGAGTAAGATGAGACACTGAAGAATCCCTGCCAATTAGTCGTTGGCTGTTGATCAAATGATTCTGCACAGATCAACAAATTAGAGATCAGTGAATGACATTTATTTTTTGGAAAGGAATGAATGGAATTATTATAGAATTAAGTTGCAATAAAAATACAGAATTGGAATCAGTCTTGTATCTGACTGCAGCATAAATCAGCAGTATGTATCTTGTCTAGGTCGAGTGATGCGACAGAAGATTGTTTAGAATCTAGAAACAAGGTTAATTAATTGGGAGCCATATGCTCAAGTTCACCCCAAAATTTTCAAAACCCTCAACATCATCTTTGGCCAAACACATGGAGGAGTGACAGCTTTGGAAATGACAAATTCACTCACAATTCAGAAAAGGGTAACATATTAACTCTAGCATAAAAAAAGTGAATGACGAAGAACGAATTTGTTACTTTCAAATCCTGAAGAACTACTTTGTCCTCCATGTTTTTGGTTAGAGACAAGATTGTAGCATGTCAATTATCAAGCATATTATAACCCATATATTGTCCATCACCAGAAAACAAATGGTACAGATAGAAAGAAGCATGTCATATTTGGTTGTAAAGAAGTATGATTGATAAGACTGACATACCAGCAGTTTGAGCTGTAACAGGTTGATACACTTGTCCTCTTCTACTTCCTGCTCCTGCATTGTTGGGAGGGAATGTTTGCATATTTGCCAAAGGGGCTACATTGCATTTTCAAGGGAACCAAACTTCAACACCAGACATTACAGTAAAAAAACTACAAATTAATTCTATAATTACATACCATCTTGTTTTGTAGTACTCTTTTCTCCAGCTGTGACAGCCTGATTCTCAAACAGGAATAATCAATTACTAATTACGTCAGAAAAGTTCATTAATCATAAGGAAGAGGAGAAGGAGGGACTCACGGGAACAGAACCGGCCAAATGGCTGGCGGGGAGGCCGGTGGTGTATGACTCTTCCATGGACCGCAACACACACAGCAGCAATGTCTCTCAGCTCAGTCTCACAGTAGTGGCAGCGCCATTCATTCGAGGAAACAGGAAATGTGAAGTGTTAGCGTGATTGGGTTTGGATCAGGATTCTGAATCCCTAGATTCGGATTTGGGATTATTCGTTATTGGATTGCACTGGACGAAAACACACAAAACCGTTGCTTTTCAACAGTCAACGTCTAACGGAAAACTAACTCCTTTTATTTTTCGGTATTGAACGGAAAACTAACTCTAATCATATTGGGCCATAGTTTGGAGTGGAGGCCCATTACTTTGTTGTAACAGATTGTACAGAAATGAATATCAATTCCCAAAATATATCCCAAAAAATAATATCATGTCAAAAAAGTAATAATGAATATAAGTAAATATCAATAAATAAATAATAATAATAATTAATATAAGTATGATTTGAATTTTTGAAATAGCCAGCCGAACTCATCTGGACTAGCCTGTTTACCCACTTTTTTTTGGCCTCATGCCTGTTTACCCACTTAAAAGGCGAGTTTTTGTCTATAAAATCAAGCCTATTTAAATTTCGACTAATAATGATTAGCTTGTTTAACCCTAAAAATATGTTTTTGGATCCCAAATTTGAATTTTTTACCTTCGAAAAAAAAAAGAAAAACCATATAAACGAGCTCGCGCTTATAATCCTAAGGCCTAAATTGTCCAGAGTCTAACTAAAAACTGTGCTCCATGATCAAAGTAAACTTAAACGGATTAGTCCGTATTACCTGCGGGCTTAGATGGGACGGGCTGAGCTGACCCATTTGACAGCCCTTGTAATAGCCATATACTCCATAGTTTTCATAGCTCTCCGTTTACAATTAGTTAATTTGATTTTTGGTTGCATACAATTAGTTAATTTTGTTCATAACATCAACACCAAGTTTTTACCACAATGTTATTTTTCTTAGTTGATATAACCCCATATTTACAGTGTATTTTCAATAGCATCTTTCAACATATATACAGTATTTTTATTTGATATATCTTTCAATAGCACAATCCAATTGGCATTCTTGTAAAGAGTTGGCATTATGAACCCAAATATGTTGAAAACATTAGTATGATAGTGACAAAGTAATGAAGCTTATGTGCAAATAAGACCCTAGATTATCTTTTATCCATGTTCCTTAATCCACCTTTCACCGTTTCAACTACAAGAATCAAATGAAAAATTGAATGACATCCCACTAAGAAAGCCAAACCAGCCTCATCTTGAAATAAACCACCGAGCTTCATCTACAAAAAATTGTTCAAAATCAAGGTGGTTGGTCGGTTGCTTCTGTTGAAAACATTGTGCTAGCAGTCTCCCAACCAAGTGTGATAGCTCCTCAAATCTTCAATGGATACTGAATGATTGAGAGGTATCTCTTGTGAGACAAGATCTGAGAGTAGTTGGCACGGTAGCATTTTATCACTTCTTGATTAATTTCAACACATCACCAACAAGATGTATAGAACCAGTTACAAGTACCTGATGTATGTATGTATAATACAAAACAAATGTTGCAGTTAGATCCTATACTTGCCATGTATAAATAATAAAATTTGAAAATTGACACTCAATAACACTAGAGTTGCATTTAACCAAAGCCATATGTAATGGTCAATGTAGGATTACCTGAAAACGAGTTGACCGATTCTGCCGTACTCTATCCCTAAGCCAGTTGATAGCCACCGGCAACGAGGGAAACACTGCACTATGTTCGAAACTATTGGCACTCATTCCCATATCATTTAATTCTTCTGAAGCGGAATCAGCAATCTTGCCTACAAACCCAGGGATCGAAGCAACTTAGAGTCAGGAAAACAAAAATTGTCATTTCCAAAACTTGGGAAAATTTGTATCTGATACCTTTGTTCCCTTGCATGAGATTTTCCCACACTCTTTGAAGAGTTAACTGCCATGACAGGTTAATGTTAGTATCAGTCGGGGTTAAAGCATGTGATCCAACTTTGTGGTACATTGATAAAGCAGGCACAAAGAGAGCTTTTCTGAAGTAGACACCTACAATTTCAGTTTAGCTCTTTAGTTCTTAATCATAATGATTGGTCATATATAATCTTTAACATTACATTTTGCCTCCAAGGGGACCTAAATAATCACAGAACTAAATGAGGAGATCACTTATTTACAACATTTTTTTAAATTATGCAACGTTATAATCATAATTGTTCATGCTATCATGATGTAACCATGTTCTAGCAAAGTCCAGATTTGCGCACCATGATCAGCACATGTTTTCATCAATTGAGGAAGAAGTAACTGCGGATCTCGAACTGACATACAATTGAACAGCAAAATCTGCATAGAATTCAATAATTTAAAGAAGTTCCATGTGATAGCAACAATACCAGTCAAAGCAGTAGCATTTCCATCCTATCACACCTGATCTTTGCATTTCTTACAATTATTCATTCAGTAATTGAGTCATGCAATTTGCTTACAAGAGTTTTATGCTAGGATTTTTGTTCTACAATTTTTTTTAATGGCACAAAGACATTTGTTGAATTTGTGCGCATGGCCCATGAGATATGCTCAAGATTCGAGACATTGTGAATCAGATTTAACCATTAGGATAACTATTTGACAGATGTGAAATTTTGCTGCAAATTTCTAAGCTTGTAGTGTTGAACATCAATAAGAGATACTTTTGAAAATATTTAAAATCTATACTCTACCTGTGTGGATCCTTTATGGTCTGTTTCACCCATATTCATCTTCGCCACTTCGTTAGAGAACTTAGAATTATCCAGTTTCTGATGAAAGAAAGTCTGGTCCTGGCCCTTAATGGCAAGAGAAAACCACCTGGCACATGCTTCCATGCTTTCAGGACTATGAGCCCCATCTAGAAAGAAGACAAGTTCACTTGAGGCTTCATTGTTGATGTGTTGATCAGGGACAATCTGGGCCCTTCCTTGCAGACTTGCAGTTGCTAACCCTTTTATGAATGGCTCTGGCAAAGTGTGTTGCTTCATGCATGTAAACGTATCACTTCAGAAGTGCAAAAACAAAGGGAACAAAAAGGAAAAGAAATAAAGGGTAAACAAACTATTTTTCTTGTTAACAACTCACTGTTTGTTCCAAATTAGTGTCTTGAAGATGCCCAGTTATCTTCAGCCACATAGAGCATAACGCAACAGCAAGACCAGCATTCGTAAATTGATGCTCACCTTCAAGCGCCAGTGTTGAACCATTTAGCAATTTGGCATCAATCGGGTTAACCACTTGAAGAGGTACCTATATTTAACAGGATCTTGTGAGCTGATTGAACATGGTATAACAATATATCATCTATTTGACGGAGCAAACAGATGTATTAACACAACCATAGGACACATCTTTGGGCAGGGCAATTAAGTCATGTACATATAAGCAGATAGTTCAAGATTCAAGTACATGGGAGAAAAAACAATGCTGAAATTTGCTTCCAAGTTTTGGTAAGGTTACAAGTAATGCAACCAACTCACTAACATAATTAATTTGTAATAATATTTGTAAAATAAAAAATGCACCAACTAGTACCTTTCTTATCTGAGTTTCACGAGACAAACTCATATGCCCAGGTACTAATTGTTCTGATTAAATTCTGGAGAAACATAAAAGGAATTTACTTACATTTAACTTAGAAGCCTTCTCTTTAAGTACAAGCATTGCTTCATCAGGCTGAGGCACAGTAAAAGCTGGAATCCGATGCTACATTAAATTATAAAATGCATAAAAGGAAATTCTTTAGGATGAAAAGATTCACACTCAGCATTGGGTATTAGATGGGAAGGTGGGAAAGTATAAAGAAAAGAAAGATATTATCACAGCTTTGCTGCACATGACAGAGGACATTGTTGAAATAAACTTCAAAAGGAGTTGTTATTTTTTCTTTACAAAAAGAAGGAACCGAATCGGTGCAGGGCTATGATGAGTCCTTTATCAGCGGGGCATGAACACAACTCCTATTAAGACTAGAGGGTTTACACTCTTGATAGCCTGGGTTTTAGCAGCAGGATTCATCTACATTAGAAAAGAAGTAGAAACCTTTTTATTCTAAAATTTACCTTGAAGATACCAGCCTTCTCACCAGCAATTTCTCCAAGAGTATTCCCTGTTAATGACATCCCACAAATGATAATAAACCGAATTGGTTAGAAAATATCAGTGGATGTGCAACATGGAGTTCAACAAATACTTCACATATACAATAACAACTTCTTAAAAGGTCTAATTATTTTCCCATTTTCTTGCAGTCCGACATACCATCACTTAGGTTAACAAATTAAATTTCAGCAAATGGTAGTAAATATAGTTTGCCATTTAACAAGTTAAAAGGTGACCCACCATTCACCTATGTAACTTGCCAATTTCATCAGTGACATATTTCACCAACAAATGAGATAGTAGGCTGCACAGTATGGGAAGACAATACATATCATGGAAAATATAAATTGGTTATTATATGTCATGTTATTTCATTATTTTTATTTAATATATACACATCAAATTAACGGTTGCCCATAATACAAAAATATAACACTAACCAAGAATCTCCATGTGATCATACCCAAGGGATGTTATACCACACACAACTGGTGCCCGCACCTGAAATAGCGACACATCCACAAGAGCTTGTTCAAAATAGTAACTACTAACAGCTTGATAGTGGCAATATCCTAGAAACCAACAAATTTCTGCAGAAATGATTATACATACCACATTTGTTGCATCATACCTGCCACCTAAACCAACTTCCATTATGGAAACATCTACCTACATAAAATGTGATAATAAAACAAGTTTTGTTCATTGTATTAAAAATGTATACATATTATTATCAGTATGGACTATGGAACATTATGTGTTGAAATTCAAGGTACAGTAATGAAACCTGCTCTGCTGAAAATATCTTGAAGGCAAGTAAAGCAAGGAAGTGGAAGAAAGGAGGCATTGGAACCTTGTCATTGGTTTTCTCCTGTACATCCC
>JASCZI010151411.1:412-20439 GCA_036250425.1 Stylosanthes scabra
TTATCAAGTTTCTTTGAGACTTTGTAGATAATAAGGCATTATCTATGATCAGTTTTGTTCTTTCAGGAAACAAAATAATAGCTCTTCCGGAGCCTTCAATCATATTACCTGACCCAATAATGGTATTAACACATTCTTCCTTTGATATGAGATAAGTAAAATAAATTTTACTTTTGAAAATGGTATGCGAACTTCCACTATCCGTAAGGCAAATGTCGTCATTGTATATTCTTGCCATTTATCTTCACAGATAAAATCACAATAAGATAAATATAATTTATGACAAACTCAATTTCTATTTTAAATTATCTTTCTTTCAATTGTAATGCTTTCACTTTGATAATTAATTATTTCATAGTATGAGTTTGTGATATATATGTAAAACATTATAGACAATAACAAAGAAGAAGGACGAGAAGATATGTCTCTTGACTTCGAGTAATTTACCAGTTTAAATTCTATTTATACTTTTAGTCCAAAACCTTTATTTGATTATATTTTAATCTCTAGACTTTTTAAAGTTTTCATCTTTCCATTAAGAGCATGTAGAGTATTACATTCGAAAAACATGGGTATCATACAAATATTTTCTTGAACTCAAATATATTACATATTTATTTCAAATACAAGAAAACAAAATACAATACATACATTATTTGATAGAATTAAAACTTAAGCATATAAAAGCTAACATACAAAGTTTTTAAACATTTCCATCATTAATTAAATGACCTATATTTCCTTCAGGGTCATCAAAGAAATCAAATACATCATAATGAGTTGTGGTTTGAGCATCTTTTGAGGCAAAATTAATTTCTATCTTTTTCTCATTCTTTTGCAAAGATGCTTGGTAAAGTTCAACCAAATGTTTGGCGTATGACAAGTACGTGCCCAATAATTTTTACCACCACAACGATGACATCTGTTTTCAATTTGCTTACCATGCCCATTATTTTTCTCTTTATTACCTCATCTCTTGTGGAATTTTTTCTTATTGAAAAATATTTTCTTTTTTCTTTTATCATATTTGTTACTGAAATTAGGACCTTTACCATTTTTGGAATTACAAGTACTCACATTCACTTCAGGGAATGGAGCAGAGCCGCAAGGGCGAGCTTCATGATTCTTCATGAGCAATTCGTTATTTTGTTCTGCCACAAGAAGACATGAAATTAACTCAGAATATTTTGTAAATCCCTTTTCTCGATATTGTTGCTGCAGGAGCATATTCGAGGCATGAAAGGTCAAGAATGTTTTTTCCAACATATCATTTTCAGTAACATTTTCCCCACACAATTTCAGTTGTGAGGTTATTCTAAACATTGCGGAATTATATTCAGAAATGGATTTAAAATCCTGTAACCGCAAGTGTAACTGTTCATATCGGGCATTTGGGAGAATCACCGATTTTTGGTGATAGTACCTTTCCTCAAGGTTTCTCCATAGATCTGCAGGATCTTTTAAGGTAAGGTATTCACTTTTCAACCCTTCGTCTAGATGACGTCGAAGGAAGATCATCGCCGTAGCGCGATCTCTTGGTGATGCATCATTATTTGCTTTTATAGTATCACCAAGGTCCTTTGAATCAAGATGGATTTCGGCATCGACTATCCATGATAAATAATTTTTACCTGAAATGTGAAGTGGTACAAATTCTAATCGAAAAAGATTTGACATAATGAAATTTAGTACCTTATGTCTTCAAAGTAAATCAATAAAAGCTTCTTGCTTCAAAGCAAATTGATCAGAGCTTGGTGCTGATAACGTCTTATAAAACTGAAGCTATAAAAGAGAAAGTAATAGAAAAGCAAGAGAGAGAGTTAGATAGCAAGAATATGAAATTTTTATTGATTTCTGGATATGAAAAATTTATGAAATCATAGCCCTATTTATAATAAAAGATTTACTATTACATGAAAAGGAATGAACGGTTATGATTCATTTACTATGCAACATAATATCTTGATTTGAAATGGACGACTATAATTTATTGGGTTACTATGCAGCATAGTGCTGCATAGTGCCGACGACTGTCGATACCAATAATTCATAACACTTCTAAAATTTTTAGAATAATCTTTGTTAATTGATTTGTTTATTATCGCCTAATAGAATGAGATTGAATTATTTTATTGGCCAAGTGGCGCATGGTCATCGATGCTGGACTGATAGTAGCACTGCTGATATTTTATCGCATCTAATTAATGCCGAAAATTATGAGGTTGGATACTGACAGTAATGCTAATTTTCAACAAAGAAATTAATTTTAAATAATTATTTATTTATTAATTTATTAATAATTTTTTAATATTAATTTCATAGTAATACTGCTTTTACTGGAACTGTTTTACAATGAGAAGACATATTGGACCACTCTCTTTCATGGATTGGGAACATCTATCCTAATATCATGTTATAATCTTGCTTTTATTGCAGTGATAATAACTCCTAATTCCTTTCTTGATATTTAAAAATACAAAAATCTAAAATATTTTTTTATTTTGAAATTAGAAAGATAATAAGAAGATGAATAACATGAGGGATCGGGTCCACCTAGGCTAATATCATATTCATATGTTAATCGTGCTTTTATCATATGTTGAATAACATGAGTAGTGAGCATTATTGTTACGTTGATCTTGAAGGATAGTCATTCATGCATCGGATGAGAGTAGGTATGAACAAGTATGAGATTGATTGGTTAAAAGTTAAAACCACACACTTTATTTGTTCACCATTACATTTTTTATTTACATAAGTTGTTGGTGGATGATTTCAATTATTATGAATAGCTATTCGGTGTGTCCTACATGATCCACCACTACTACAATTCTTCGCAAGCAAATAAGCAAAAGTCATCAAAGGCTCACGCAAAAAAAACCCTACTCAATAGTCAATACCCAGGTTTTGTTAAACAATCACATTTTTCTTAATTAACCCTTGGTGCTTGGTGGATCCTTATTGACTCTTGCGAGCTTTCACTTATATTTCAATAATAATTAATAATTTCGTTTTGGGTCATCCCTCTACTCTTCAAAATTTCACCTTTCACCCAATCACTTTGGAGTTTTGAATTAGGAGTAGTAGTTTTGTACCTTTTTAAATGAATATTATATATTAACTCAAAATTCGTTCGTTGTTTTTTAATCCCTAAAAGTTTGTTGGATCTTGAGAACTAATAGTTTTAATGAAAAGAGAAAAGTAAATATAAGATATTTTTTCTTTTAATATTTATGTAATAAAAGGCATTATGCTTGGTTCAAATGAACTATTTAAAAATCAATCAAATATAAATTACATAATAAATTAGATTTTATGTGTAAAAAAAGAGATGCTCCATACATAAACCCTAATTGAATATGGTCTTCATATACCTAAACCGTATCCTCTCATATTGATCATTTTTTTTGAAAAAAAAAAAAGCAAAGAAAAGAGATATAAAAATTGAAAGAATTAGTGAACATATTGGAGTATTGGACACACCAGTTTATGTATATATATCGTTTTAGTAACACCAACAAGAATGATTACTGCTCTCTTTTTCCTAAATATATAAAAATGTACATTTATATGAAAATAATAGCTAAAAATATCAGATAATTTGAGATATTAAACTAAATTATTTAATATCTAGCTCTAAGTCATTATCTTCACACAAAAAATAATCATTATAAAAAGAGGGTTTGTGAACACAAAGAAAGGGCAAAATTGCATTCCAATTAATTTTCTTTGTCTGTCCTTAGCTATTGTGAGTTTTTACAGAGATGGCTTCGAAGTGCAACAAGAGCTTTGCCAAGAGTTACCTGTTGCTGAAGCCGGAAGAGGCGACTTTGTTGGACTTGGTTCGGATCTTGTTCTCCCCTAACATAGGACACAGGAAGTGTTTGGAGAGCCATTCGCCGGAAACCACCGTGGAAAGAAGCTTCAACCGCAGATTTCTCATAGTTTTCTCCATAGCGGTTCAGAAGTTCTTGATGGCTATATCCAAGCCACTTGCATTCATCGGCTCATGCATTGAAATGTTCATTAACATCCTTTGCCTCAACGGTGGCCTCTTCACCACCCTAATTAGAGCTCTTACTGGTTCGTTTATTATTACTGCTTCCAACAACTTAATATATGCATATATATGTTCTTGCTCAACTTAATTAGAGCTTTTTAGTATATAACCATGCTTTTTTATTCTTGGAATTATCTAATAACAACTAATAATTAAGTGTTTATTATAACCATACTCCAATTTCTATCTCTGTTTCACCTTTATATTCTCATGGAAAGTTTTTGAATAATAACTTCTTCACCTTATCCATCATTCAAGCAATTTTTAACATATTATTTTTATACTATTCAGATTTATAATTTAATGCTTAATATTGATGCTGAATTCATAAAACTCACTTTCAATAAATACACCGGATCACAAGTAATAAAAAATTGAGTAAATAGATTATCGATTATTCCTCTAATATTATTAATCAAATATCAATTTGTTTAGAATAATTGCAATAAAATAAGAAAGTGATACAATGGATGAATATATATACGAATGAAATGATGATAATGAAATATACGAGAGAAAGAAATGTTGAGACTCGTTTCATCTAATATTTTAAGTTATTAGTATTTAGTATTCTCTAATTCTCTTGATTTAATGAGATCACGGTGAAATTACTCTTAATTATAATCAAAGTCTGGTCCCTTGAATATAATGAAACTCTGTTAGATTAATCAAGATAATTTCTTAACTTTAATTTAAATCTAGCAAATGATAAAGAATTGAAGTTTCTAATACCACACAAGCAAATATCACGTTAGCCAGGAAGCTATATTTTAAATTATTATAACTATTTATTTTAAATATGAATTATAATTCATCAAACATAATTATGGATCAATTTATAAGTTCATGACTCCTAAAAAAAAATTAAAAAAACTGCATAATTAATCAAATTAGATAAATAGAAATAAAATTTAATATTTCAGTTAATAAATTACTTTTAAAATATATTTTTCATAAAAATTGAATTTTAAAATTTAAACAAATGTATGAATAATATATTTTTATAAACAATTTTAAAAAATAAATTAAAATTCTTTATCATATTTTTCAGGAAGAAAAATCACGAAAGACGACATAACAGTACAGTACATGTAGTTGAATTATTTCACTGAATGTCGTTTTCATGTAGGTACAATAATTATTTTGCTGAATTATTTTCATGTTTTTCCTTTTCCCACCGACATCAATGGTTGTACAATAATTATAATAAAACACTGCTCCGTCCTAACAGCACATATGCACAATATAATTTAGCTAAGTATAATAACTAAATTTTACCACTTATATTTAACCTTAATCATTAATCAATTTAGAATTAATTTTACCACTTAGATTCTCGTTGACCTTAACTAATAATGATATATATATACACGCATGCGAATATGATAATTTTGTGTTATTATTCTTTTAAAAAAATATTCATCTGTATAATGGATGTGGCTTGTTTAACATATAAATAGGTAAGTTGGTCATCCCCGATCGAAAATCATCCATGTTTTTGTCTTTTATTGGAAATTTGGATTACCGCACGAGGTTGGGTGCTATCAAGCGTCAAGATTGTAGGTACTATGTTTACTTAGCTATGATGGCTTCAAAAGTATCTTATGAGAACCAAGCTTTCCTTCAAGATCATGTCACAAATAATTGGGAGGTATAAAGCATAAACCTTTAACTTAATCATCAATGACAGTAGTGAGCAGTCATATATTTTAATCAATTCATTTCGTTGCATACATAACTAATCCTAGTTTGATTCAATTTATAGATGGAATACGTGGGATTTTATGACTGCTGGAATGGTAAGAACAAGAAATATATTAAAAAACGAATGTTATTATATGTACTATATACTTGATAACAATATAGTTGCATGTCATGCATTGAATAATTAATTGGCAGATTATCAAGAAAAGAGTACAACTCAAGTGTTGATATTTTTGGAGAAACACGAGGATGGTGACACATATGTGGTATCATTTAGAGGAACAGAACCATTTGATGCAGATGCATGGAGCACAGATGTTGATTTATCATGGTATGAGATTCCTGGTGTTGGAAAAATGCATGCTGGGTTCATGAAAGCCTTGGGGTTGCAAAAGAATCTTGGATGGCCTAAGGAAGAAGAAAGTGATGATGATCATCATCCCCCATTTGCATACTATGTTGTTAGGGACATATTAAGAAAAGCTTTGAGTGAAAATGAGAAAACCAAGTTTATTGTAACCGGACATAGTTTGGGTGGAGCACTTGCAATACTGTTTCCCACCATAATGTTTATGCATGATGAGAGGTTGCTGATAGAGAGATTGCAAGGGATCTACACATTTGGGCAACCAAGAGTTGGAGATGAAGCTTATGCAGAGTTCATGAGAGCCAAATTCAAAGAGAATTCTGTTAGCTATTGCAGGTTTGTTTATTGCAATGATATAGTTCCAAGGTTGCCCTGGGATGATCACAATTTCATGTTCTTCAAGCACTTTGGTGTATGCCTTTTCTTCAATAGGCGTTATCAACTTCAGGTATATACACTTTTATATATGCATTTCCTTTTAATCAATGAATGCAGATCAAATTAAAGTGTTTGTATGTATATCCTAATTATTAAGAATGAATAATGGATCGATGCAGATTCTTGAAGAAGAACCAAATAAGAATTACTTCTCGGTATGGTACGTAATACCAATGATGTTTAATGCTATTTTGGAAATAATAAGAAGCTTTAGAATTGCACACATACATGGGCCTGGCTTCAGAGAAGGATGGTTGTGCTTCATATTTAGGTTGATTGGTATACTCATTCCTGGGGTACCTGCTCACTGTCCTCAGGATTATGTTAATTCCACTCTTCTCGGATCAATTGAAAAACACTTCAAAGCAGATTGATGCATGGATGTCTCATTCGCTGGATTAAACTTTAAAGCATACTTGTATGTTTTGGGTATCCAATTAATATAATGATTATTCCACAAGAATAAGCCACTCAAATGTGGTATATATAAACATTTGTAACTTTTAAGGGCTGTTCTCTATTCTCATGATTTTTTTTTGTATGTTATTGTCTATCCCTCCATAATAAATTAAATTTTCATTAACTGATTATTTTTATCTGATTTATTACTTACAAATTTTGTTAGGAAACCCTAATAATTAACTATTAACTAATAATAAGAATAATGCTAAATTTACACGCATCTATCCATATATCCATTTATGTTTTTTTTTTTTTGTTAGTTAATGAAAATATGAAAGATTGTTTTAGATGAACAAAAATATACATAAAAATCTTAGAAGTCCATTAACAATATAATACTTCTATCCATGAATTTTCTTTGAAAATGTACTTTATTTATAAGATTAGTTTTTGTACGGAATGTACCTTCGAGGGGTTTGGGACTATCGACGTAACCGGCGGTGCCAAGACGGAAGGTTAGAGGTTTATGTGAAAGATGGGTGTGCGCTAGCAGAGCTTCGCCAAATAAGGATTTGGGAGTTCTCCTAACGCATGCAATGTGGTAGGGTTTAGAAGACGTAACTGAAAGAGGAGTGGATCCTCTCTTTATATACCTGTAATGATCCGTGTTATTTAGGGAACAAATCCGTAAGGAATCACCGTAGATATAACCTGATTCCATGCATATTCATTAAGATTGTGGTGGGATAATCCGTGTAGGATCATCCTTAATTGTATCTTGATCTTCTACAGATTTATCGTGTGAGACGTTGGGCAACACAAGATTGGGCCGGTTTTATCGAAGGGTTCAATATGTGTGTCGTTAAGGGATTTGGGCCAACCGGGCCCAATATCCGGAACAGTTGCCTCGAACTCAGGGAGGCCGACGTTTCCGACGTTCCGGGCTTCGTGAATTGTCAAATTTACCCCGAAAGTCGTTTCATCGTGATGCCGAATTGTGAAAGCTTCTTCCAGAAGCTTCTGAAGAAGGAACGTCAGTTGGATTTAATGGCTAACATCATTCGTTGGGGAACGTGGAGAGAGAGAGTAAATGGGCCTTTGGTATTCGTGCTTTGATGATGGGAGTTAAATTCGTTTTGGGATTTACCAAAATGCCCTTAATTTTAGTGGGGTGTTTGGGGAAGGGAATCGGTTTTTCCCTTTCTGCCCTTATTTATTTTTTTTGAATTGAAGGAAAAGGGGGAAATAGGTTTCTCTTAACCTTTGGTTTTCATTTTCACTGTTTCCCCTTTTCGCAACCTCACTTACCATTCTTCTTCTCTAGCAAGCTTCTTCTTTACGGTTTTCTTCTTGTTACTCTTTGCGTCCGAAGATTCTTGCCTTGCCTCTCGTCGTACTTCGATAGTGTGATATCAGGTAACCATTTCTATCCACTCTTTTTTTTTGAAACTATGAATTTAGATTTGGTGATCATGGATTCTCGGCCGTCTTTCTTCATTCTTTCATAGCTATTTTCAACCTTCTTTTTCATTTCTTTTCTTTCTTTTGGAGTTTTCTTGAAAGAAGGGGGCCTTATAGTTGTTATTTTGCCCTTGAAAATAGGTATAGAGAATGGCCGAGAATCTCCAAGGTGATCAACCGGCGGAGGGGGCAGTTCAGCTTCCTCGTGAACTGCTCTTCATATATAGGTGGGTGACCAACGACGTGTTGGGCACGCCGTCGGCGTTGGATCAAGAATACCTTGATGAGCTGAAGCTTACCGGGGTTCTGTTTGGTGGGGGGGACCTGGAGCGGTGGTACCGGGTGGAAGCTGCTCGCCGTGGGGAGCGGGTGTGCTTCATTAACCTCGATCATCCAACCGTTCCTCATTGGTTGTGGGTGAACAAGGTAATGTTCACCGAGTTTGGGATACAGGTCCCTTTCTCGGATTTCCAGCAACGTCTCCTCAATCGAGCCTCCGTGGCCCCATCGCAACTCCATCCAAATGCATGGTCGTCAATTCGTTGCTTCGAGTTGGTGACCGAGTTCTTGGAGTTGCCTTAGGATCCGGAGGTGTTTTTGTACTTATTCAAACTTTATTGCTCTAATACTTCGAGGAAGACGAATAAGGGATACATGTCCGTTAGGCCGGGGAAGAACCGGAAAATTTTTGCGTTGTATGAGGACTCCTTTCACGACTTTAAAGGTCATTATTTTAAGATTTTTCCAGTTGGGGACCATCGCCCCTTTTGGTTGAGTTTGGAGGGCGATGGTCGATTCCCTTCGTATTGGAGCGACCAGGCGGGTTTTGAGATTGTTCCGGCCACATATAAGCGGCTTAATGCCGACCAGCGTGATACGGCTGACATCCTCGTTCATCTCTTCGCTAAAAATAACTTAAATCCAAAATTTATTATGAATAACTCAGATGAGGCTCGGAAGGCTGTTGGTAATTCCTTTCCATCCTTTTGTCTTGTCTTGCCTTTTCGTTTTTTATTTTGTTTAATTAACTCCCTTTTGTTTTCTTTCTTTCAGTGGAAATGGCGGGAAACGATGTCACCTTGTCTCGCTTCCGGAATATGCTTCGTCCCCCTCTGACTCGAGCAAGGCCTTCTGTGTCGGGTCCTCGCTCGGAAAGTCGGGCTAGGTCTCCGCCGGTGGCGGCCAAGAGTCGAGTCGTTCCGGAAGGGGAAAGCTCGAGTGGGGTGGGTAAGGAAGTAGATCAATTAGTTGACATCTCTTCCTCACTTCGTGAAGAAGAACTTGTGCATGCTTCACCCTCTCCGAAGAAACGGGTCGCCGAAGGAGGCTTGGCTGGCTCTAAGAGGCCGAGGGTGTCGGAAGAGGGTCCTCGCGAGTTTAGTGCGATGGACCGTTTTTTCGATGCCTCCCACTTCATTGGATCACATTTGCTGGGGCCTCAAGCCTCGGAGACTCTTCGGGATTATGACCCGGTCGAGAGTGTCCGTTGGGCAGAGTGGGCTATGCTTCGATCGGCGACGATACTGAAGTCCATCAAACCCCGTTTGACTGTGGCGGATAAAGTGGGACGCCGTAACGAGAAGCTGCAGGGGGATCTGAAGGTACTTAATCTGCAAAAAGTCGTTTTGAAGGAGCAAAAGGCCGAGGCCATCGCTGCCCAGCTTAAGGCCGAGGAATATTTGAGGTCGGCTAGGGCTGCTCTTGAGGCCCTTAAGAAAGAGAAAGATGAAGAGGTCGGTAGTTTGAAACGCCGGGAATTGGAGCTAATCTCGAAGGGCGAGCGGCTTCGTGGTTTGGTCACCGAGGAGAGGGTTCGTGCCGACCTCTCCGAGGTATCGGTGTCCGAGCTTCAGAAACAGTGTGAAGATTTGATCGCGGATGCCAAGGCCGCCGTTGCCGCGACTGAGGGGGCACTCAAGGCTCAACTAGCGATCCTCGTGCCCGACTTCGATACCGACCAGATTAGCTTCTTCAAGGATATTGTGGATGGCAAGGTGGTTGATCCATCCGATTGATTATTTTTCTCTTCTCTCTTGAACATTGTAGTGTACTTTTTGGGGGATCCGTCGTGCCTTTGACTGGGTCGGATCCTCCGTTAACTTTGTTTGACTATGTTGGGTTGGTTCCGTCGTGCTGTGCTTTTTCCGGGTCGGAACCAACTCCTTTTTGGGCTAAGTTTAACTAAGTTTATTTGCTAATACTCATGGCCGTTTTTGGAATTATACATGTTTCCTTCAAGTCACGTTTTTAGACGACTTTAAGCTTTGACTTATATCTCGTAGCTCTTTTTGTCTTTTCTGTGATTTTAGAAACTTCATATTTTCCGTGAATGGTTCCGATGTGGTTTTTAACCGTATGCTTGGGAACCAAATTGGTTTTGTAAAAATTGTCTAAGTTATATATCTTAGCCGTTTTTGCTTAAAAAGGGGGAGTGATCAGTTCCCGACCTTTTGATATTACCGTCGTTACTTTCGAATTGGAGTCGTAAAGTCGGTTTGGTAATGTTAGAGCGTAACTTTAAACCGTAGAGTGAGGTTTTGAGTTGGTTTTGCGGGACCGTGTATGGCGGATTAAACCGAAATGCCGTAAATATAGATAAGAAAAGAAGTTCAAAACTAAGGGACTCATTAAAACCTTCCGACCTCCCGGTGTAGGATACCTCGGATAGGAAAAAGAGTATCCGACTTCATTGAATTTGAGAAGAGAGTAATGCAAGTATGTCAATTGAATTGAAATTGTCCTAAGATTAAGAATGTAATTATACTTAAGTGAAAAATAGAAAGAGGGGGTTTAGGGGTAAAACCGTCGGAGGTTGGCGGCATTCTAGCTTCTCGGGATTTCGTTCCCGTTAAGTCGTTCCAGCTTGTAGGCCCCTTTCCCTAAGTCCGTTATTACACGGTATGGTCCTTCCCAATTGGGGATTAGCTTTCCTTCTCCCGGAGTTGGGGGTCCGATGTTGTTCTGACGTAGGACTAGGTCGCCGACTTCAAAGTGCCTTTTAACCGTCCATTTGTTATACCTGACGCTCATCCTTTGTTTGGGGGCTAATTCGGCCAAGTGAGCTTCAGTTCGGACTTCATCTATCAGATTTCTTTCTGCTGTGGTGTCTTCCGGGCAAAGAAGCATCCGGGGACTGGGCTCGCCGATCTCTACGGGAATGATGGCCTTTATTCCGTATGTGAGTCGAAACGGCGTTTCTCCCGTAAAAGACTGAGGAGTTGTCCGATAAGACCATAAGACGGAGGCTAGTTCCTCTGCCCAAAGACCTTTGGCATTGTCAAGCCGTTTCTTTAATCCTTTCACTAGGATTTTGTTTGCGGCTTTCACCTGGCCATTTGCTTGAGGATGTTCAACCGAGCAGAAGCGTTGGTTGATCCCGAATTCTGCAGCCGATTCTTTGAACTTGCGGTCTGTGAATTGGGTTCCATTATCCGTGATGAGGACTGATGGTAACCCGAATCTGGTGATGATTTGCCTCCATATGAATTTCCAACATCGTACTGCCGTTATCGTGGCCAAGGGTTCGGCTTCGATCCACTTGGTGTAGTAGTCGATGGCGACGATGAGGTACTTCAGTTGGCCAGGCGCCATCGGAAAAGGCCCAACTAGGTCTATTCCCCAGGTGCCGAAAGGCCGATCTCCCGAGATAGGAGTCATTTTTTCGGGGGGTGCTTGGTGGAAGTTAGCATGGACTTGGCATTTTTTCTAAGGCGCCCTTTAGCCTATTCGGCCAATAGTATCCGGCTCGAATGAGTTTCCGAGCTAAGGATTTCCCTCCAATGTGGTGGCCACAACAACCTTCATGGACCTCCTTCAAGGTGTAATCCGCTTGGGCTGGATTTAAGCATTTCAGCAATGGCATATCTATGCCTCTTTTGTATAGTTGCCCCGAGATGATGACAAATTTGACGGCTTATCTTCTTATTCTTTTAGCTTCTTTGGAATCTGTTGACAAATCTCCTTTCTCGAGGTAACTTTGGATTGGGGTCATCCAAGTCGTGATTTCGGATATCGGGAAGCAATCCACTTCCGATGTCGATATCGAGGGTTCCCTCACCGTTCCTTGGAGTAAAGATCGGTTTCCCGTCCCTGGCTTAGTGTTGGCCAGTTTCGATAGAAGGTCGGCTCTAGCATTCCGTTCTCTCGGAACGTGAGATACTACCACCTTATCGAAGGTCTCCATCATTTTCTTTACTTTGCTCAAATATTTCTGCAAGAGGGGATTTTTGGCTTGGTAGGTTCCGTTGATTTGGGAACTTACCACTTGTGAGTCAGTGCAGATCTCAAGGGCCTTTGCTCCGATATCTTGGGCTAGGGCCAACCCGGCTAGCAAAGCCTCATATTCAGCTTGGTTATTGGAGATCGGGAATTCATATCGGATGGATTGTTCGATCATGATTCCTTCTGGGCTCTTAAGGATGATTCCGGCTCCTCCTGACTTCTGGGTGGATGATCCGTCAACATGGAGTTTCCAGTTTTGACATCCGTCTTTTGGGTTTTCCGCCGTGGCCATCTCTGCTAGAAAGTCGGACATTGCTTGTGCTTTGATTGTCGTTCTAGGTCGGAATTGGATGTCGAATTGGGATAGTTCGACTGCCCAATTAAGCATCCGGCCCACAAGGTCTGGTTTCTGGAGGATACTCCAGATGGCTTGGTCTGTCCGCACGATTATAACATGGCTTTGGAAGTGTTGTCGTAGGCGTCTACCCGTAAGGAGGAGAGCGAAAGCTAGCTTTTCTATCTTGGTGTATCTCAATTCGGCTTCATGTAGGACCTGACTTATGAAATATACTGGCAATTGTCCTCCCGACTCATCTTCTCGCACTAATGCTGCTGCGATGGACTCGTCGGTGATAGAGAGGTAAAGGTATAGGGGTTCCCCTTCCGCAGGCTTTGATAGGATCGGAGGTTCTGCGAGGACAGACTTAAATTTGTTGAACGCCTCTTCGCATTCCGGGGTCCATTCAAAGTCGATTCCCTTTTTCGTCAATTTGAAGAAGGGAAGTGCATTTTTGGCCGAGGCTCGAAGGAAACGAGATAGTGCAGTTAGCTTACTGTTTAGCCGTTGGACTTCTTTTAGGTTGGAAGGGCTTGGTAGTTGCAGGATGGCGTCACACTTCTCTGGATTCGCCTCTACTCCCATTTGGGTGATCATGAATCCTAGGAACTTTCCAGCTTCCATTCCGAATGCGCACTTCAAAGGATTAAGACGCATCTTGTACTTGCGCAAGGAATCGAAAACTTCTTTAAGGTCGGATAACAGGTCTGCAGGATCTTTCGTTTTTACCAACATATCGTCGATATAGACTTCAATCTTGCGGCCAATTAGATCTCTAAAGATCTTCGTTACCAAGCGTTGGTAAGTTGCTCCAGCATTCTTGAGGCCAAAAGGTATGGCCGTATAGCAATAGGTCCCGTCTGGAGTTATGAAAGCTGTTTTCTCTTTATCAGGCTTGTGCATTGGGATTTGGTTATATCCGGAATATGCATCCATGAAGGAAAGATATTGGTAGCCGGATGAGGCATCTACCAGCCCGTCAATGTTGGGTAGTGAGAAGGCGTCCTTTGGGCATGCCTTGTTCAGGTCGGAGTAGTCGACGTACATCCTCCACTTCTCGTTGGCCTTCTTCACAAGGACGACGTTGGCGAGCCAAGTGGAATAGGGCAATTCCCTGATAAATCCTGCTTCGAGGAGAGCTTTGGTTTGCTTTTTGACCTCGAGGGCCCTTTCGTCGGACATACGCCTTTTTCTCTGAGCCACGGGTCGGTGATTTGGGTTGACGGTGAGGGAGTGCGACATAACCGACGGGTCAATTCCTGGCATATCTGTCGGAGTGAAGGCGAATAAGTCACCGTTTTCTTTTAGGAATTGGGAGAGTTGTTGTTTGAGTTCGTATGGTAGGTTCCGATTTAGGAACGTATGACGTTCTAAGGAATCTCCTATTTGAACTTTTTCCATATCACCATCAGGTTTAGGTCGGGGTTGCTCTTCGACTCGGGCGTCTAAGTCGGCTAGGAAGATCCCGGTGGCTTTCGAGATTGTTTCCATAAAGCCAGGTTTCCATTGCAGCATTTCTTGGCTGCCTCCCGATCACCAAAGATGGTTCCGACTTCTCCTGATTCAGCTTCATACTTCATTACCAGGAACTTAGTTAAAACTGCACCTCCAAAGTCGTTGACGATTTTACGATCCAAACTAATGTTATAAGCCATTGAGTTCTGCAAGACGACGAACTTGGCCATAACGGTTTTCCTGGTTTTTCCGGAGCCTATAGTCATCGGAAGGTCGATGCTTCCGTCTGGTTTGATGAAGTCATAACCGAGTCCCATGACTCCGGGTTGGTGGGTCTTAAAGTTTGTGTTCTTGAACCCGAGGCCGTCGAAGCCGTTCTGGAACATGATGTTCGAATCTGCGCCGGTATCCACTAGGATTCTATGAACCAAACCTGGGCCGAGTCTGGCCGAGATCACCATCGGCGCATCGGAATCTGCCAGGCTGTGGATAAAGTCTTCCTTTCCGAAAGTAATCGTCGGAAATGGTGGAGGGGGTCTGCATAGTTGCTAGGATTTTCAGGTCCTTTTTTAGGGTCGACTTAGATTTCTCTGGGGCGCTTGAACCGATGATCACAGCAATTTCCATGATCGGTTCGTCGTCGTCCCTTCGGAATCTGGGATTCCTGTATTCCGACTTTGGGGATCGCTCTCTGTCAGAGGTTCTTGGTTCCCGAATGATCTGAACGAATTCATTTAACTTGTCGTCTCTGATGGCTTGTTCAATGGCGTCCTTAATGTCGTAACAGTCCTGTGTCTTGTGTCCGTAGCCTTGATGGTAATCACAATACAGAGATCTGTTCTTTGCATTTTGGGTCCTTCCCTTCAATGGTCTGGCTTTGGGGAGGACGCCCTTTTCCGAGACTTGATGGTAAATCTCCGTAATGGAGGCTACTAATGGGGTGAAATTATCAAATTTCTGTCTCGGTGGCTTCGAGTTACCCCTAGGGTCGTTATCTCGGTGGTTATCCCTTGGGTGGGATGTCTATCCCTGACCTCGGGGAGCCGTATGAGCTTGGGTGTTCTTTGTGGCGGCTACCACCCGATTAACCTCTTCTCGGTGTATGAACTCTTTGGAGATGACTTGCATCTCTTTCCGAGTCCACACCGGCTTAGTCGTTAGCTGTTTTCTGAACTCATCATTGGCGAGGCCGTTTGTAAGGCATAAGCTAGCTACTCCGTCGACCAGTCCGTCGATAGTCTTACATTCGGCATTGAAACGCTCAATGTATTTTCTAGTGGTCTCATTGGGTTTTTGGATGACGGCCAAGAGGTTGATGGGGTGTTTGGTGTTGTCGATGCTTGTGGTGAATTTGTTTAGGAATAGTTCTCTTATTTCGGAGTAGCTCGAGATGGAGCCCGCTGGAAGGGAGGTGAACCATTGACTAGCTAAACCGGTAAGAGAGGTGGGGAAGGCCCGACATTTGACTGCATCGACTGCGCCGTCACAGATCATCCGATGCTCGAAATCATTAAGGTGGATATAAGGATCGGAGGATCCGTCGTACTTCATATCAGTCAGTTTGACAAAGTGTTTGGGGGGTTGGACTTTTAGAATCCGACTTGAGAATGGAGTGTGACCGTCGATGGGTGGGGGTAACAGTCCGATCTCTAATTCTTTTGTAACGCATGTAGGTCCTCCGACGTGGATTGCGGTCCCTTCCTGAGGAGGAGTCACTGTCGCTCGAACTGCTGTGGTGTGTCTCCTCCTGGGGGGGGGTTCGGGGTCGCTGAGTCCTCCTAGCTTGTGGGGGGGATTAGGGCCGTTGGGTCCTTCTGGGTGGGGAGCGAGACTTGGATCGGGAACGCCGCCTTGGCGGGGTCTGGCCCGTGGCTGAGGGTTCATGGTGCTGGATCGAAGTTTGGCGTTCTCCTTCCTCAGTTCCCGAACTTCCGACTCCATTGCTTGCATGCGATGTCTCAGTTCCTGAGCAATTTGGGACTCATCTGAGACCGTTCCACCGAAAGGTCGTTGGGTCGGTCTGCCTGGTCCAATCAGATCGAAGGCACTTTGTCTATTGCCTTGGGTTGGGTTCCGAGGGGGCGGTTGCCCATTTTGGATTCCCCCCAAATCCGTATTAACGTTGCCACTTCCAGTGGCTTCATTAGTTGTGGCGTTGAGGTCTAAGGCTTGTTGCTGCTGTTGGTTCTGACGTTGATCGTCGCCGGAGTGGTCGGTGTAAACCATGCCTTCTACGTCTTGGTCGGCAATTGTCAGTCACGTTGAGGTAATCTCCACAGACGGCGCCAATGTACGGAATGTACCTTCGAGGGGTTTGGGACTACCGGCGGTGCCAAGACGGAAGGTTGGAGGTTTATGTGAAAGGTGGATGTGCGCTAGCAGAGCTTCGCCAAATAAAGATTTGGGAGTTCTCCTAACGCATGCAATGTGGTAGGGTTTAGAAGACGTACCTGAGAGAGGAGTGGATCCTCTCTTTATATACCCGTAATGATCCGTGTTATTTAGGGAACAAATCTGTAAGGAATCGCCGTAGATATGACCTGATTCCATGCAGATTCATTAAGATTGTGGGGGGATAATCCGTGTAGGATCATCCTTAATTGTATCTTGATCTTCTACAGATTTATCATGTGAGACGTTGGGCCACATAAAATTGGGCCGGTTTTATCAAAAGGTTCAACATGTGTGCCGATAAGGAATTTGGGCCGACCGAGCCCAATATCCGGAACAGTTTTAAAATTTTGCAAAGAGTTATAAGATTAATTTCAATACGACAATACAGAATGTTCATGTTATTATTAAACTAAAGAATAGTCTACGGAATCAACGTTAAGGAGCCATTAGAGAGCCAATAACTAAAATGTCATTCAAAATTTCTATGAGTTATCATCAGTAACTCATATATTCAAGAATAAGTTATCATCCAAAATTTATATGAGTTATCATTCATGAGTATATGTTGGCTCTCTATTTATCATGCATGGCTCTCTAGTTTTTTTCTAAACTAAATTATATATTTAAATTTAAATGAATGTTTAAATAGTAAATTACAAAAATAGTTTTGAAATCCGAAGTTATTGGCGAAGGGAAGTCCTAAAGTAGTATTTGGTTATTTATCCGGTTTCATAGAAAGTAGATTCGGTCCGGCCGACTCGTGGTTCGGTTCAGGTTTGGCCCGGTCGGCAGTTCCGAAATGAGAATAGTGGGCGAGAAATGTTAATAAGTTAATAATAATAAATTAGCGATGGTTTGTGATTGGGTGACAGGAGAAGGGTGCGGAGGGAGAGAAGAGAAAGAGAAAAGAGATAGAAAGAACAGAGAGATATAGAAACCGAGCGAGATCTCCGAATTAGGGTTCCCAAATTCCCCCTGTGCAAGGTCAGTGAGCGCCTAATTCACCCAATTTCTTTGAATTTCTTTCTTGTCAATTGTTTTTGTTCATATCACAGTAAAATGAAGCATCTCGAAAAGCTGAAATTTGATTTGGTAATGATGAAGGAAACTGTGTGTGAGAAAGAAGTGTGCTTGTTGTATGCAGGAGGAGGCGAGTGTGAGGGATTTAGAGAGAGAAGAGAGGTGAGAACGCTGAGTGCTCAGCTGAGAGATTCCATTTCCAGGAGTGCATAGAATTTCTTATTTCTTTTCTTTCATTCCCCTTCCTTCAAATATTTGATGGAGCAGCGAAAGCTTGTGGTGAGTCACGTTAATTCAATTTGTTTATCTTCAATCCTCTAATCATATGTATTTACGAGAGTGATTGGCAATAATGAAGGTTCTGGCCTCTTTTGTTGATTAATTTCCCAATTTCTGTCTTCGTAATTGCTTCCTAGGTTTTGGGTATTCCATGGGACGTGGACACCGAGGGCTTGAGGGAATACATGAGCAAGTACGGTGAATTGGAAGATTGTATTGTCATGAAGGTTAGTCTATCTTTTTACATTATTATTTTTTTTGGGTTAAATGTTTCCATTTCATTTTCAATTCACCATTGGAGAATCCACTTGATGTACCATGTCAACTGTAGATTTTCACCGTTGATTGACAAGACTAATTTCTCCTTTAGTTCTTGTTTTTGGTAAGAAAAAAGATGCTTGTTTACTATGAAATAAAAACATTACACATGACATGGAGGAGTTTTAATCATTTTTGCTATACAATTTCCATGAAGTGTGCTGCGAAACAACGGCCAGAATTTATGCATATGAATGTCTAATTATTACCACGTCAGCTATACTTTGTTTCTTAAATGCACTGTACCACTTAGTTATACTCTCTTAGGGTACTGGACTACTGGGTCTCTCTGAATTATTTGCGGGCTGTGCTTAAATTCTTGTCACGTGTATCCCTAATGTTTAAATTAAAGGGTAATTAGCTATCACATCTCTTGAGCTTTGAAGATATAACACTGAACACCAAACTTGTGCAAATATTGAGCTCTGCCCCAAACTTACAAGAATGTTGCACTTCACGCCTAGCAGATTTTAATCTACTTCCTTTATTTTAGGAGCGGTCAACTGGACGATCTCGTGGATTTGGATATGTGACATTTGCTTCAGTGGATGATGCCAAGGTAATTGCTATCTTTAGGTAGATGATATGCGCATACTCTTTATCATGACCTTACTGACTTTCTGGCGGCAGGATGTACTCTCAGGCGAACATGTTCTTGGCAACAGGATGCTGGAAGTTAAAGTGGCCACACCAAAGGTAGTAATCAAATTGCTGATTTTCTGTTAGGACATTAAATCTAATCTGGTTCATTGCTCAGTTATAATGTCTTGCTGATTTTGTAATGCTTTCATTTTAAAGGAGGAGATGAGAGCACCAGCCAAAAAAGTAACCAGAATATTTGTAGCCAGGATTCCACAATCAGTAACAGAAGCATCTTTTAGAAGGTAAATGAGCATGCGGTATCTTCATTAAAGACGTGAAGGTTCGAGAGTGTTTTTTCTTTCTTTGTTAGCATAGTCTTATAATTTTATGTTACTTTCTCTTTTGTTGGTTTTGCAGTCATTTTGAGAAATATGGCGATATAACAGATCTGTATATGCCAAAGGTACTCCATTCCATGTCATTGTCATACACGTAGATGTAAATTGTAGTTAATATGTATAATTTTGTATGAATGTAAATTGTGGATAATTGCCCAGCAGATTTATGCATGATGCAAACATATTTGTTTGATATTATTAGTAGTTGTATTTATTATTTATGATTTATGTCCAACAGGATCAAGGATCAAAAATGCATCGTGGGATTGGTTTTATCACCTTTGCAAGTGCAGGTTGGGCTGTGTGATCTACTCCTCACTGTCTGCATATTTTAAGTGAATGAGGTTTAATTATGTTAGTTTCCTTTTAATGTACCTTGATAGTTATCTAAGAGCATGAGTGGCACCTGCTGTACACACCTTTTCAATGTGCGATCTATACTGTGGTTTTTAGACTTACTTTTTGAGTATACTGGAAAGGATGTGTCATTCACTATTAGGAAGATGTTCTGTCTTGCAGATTCTGTTGAGAGTTTGATGGCGGAAACCCATGAACTGGGAGGTTCTACCGTGGTGGTTGATCGAGCTACAC
>JASCZI010151411.1:24681-47098 GCA_036250425.1 Stylosanthes scabra
CAAAGTGACAGTCCAATATTAATATCAATCATAGTAATCTGAGATGAGACTAAAGATATTAGTAATCCAAAGATAATTGTCAAAATAATATATAGAGGATCCATATTGCAAGATTATGTAGAATGGTTGATAATGAAAGGTAGAAGAAGTAGAGAGGATTGGAATTGGATGCAGATAAGTCCAATAAGACCAATAAGCCACTTTTGTTGAGATAACATTGCGGTGGAACATTGGGTGTGGAACAAGAAGCAGAACAAGACAAGAAACATTAGCTGTCACTTGTCCCACACGCTCCATCATGTCCTCTTCCTATTTCCTAACTGATTTAACTCCCCAAGCTAGTAGGTAAGTAGTAACATGCAGTGGGCCGTGCTCTAAAATATGCTAAACTTCTGCATAATTGTTATTATTCTAAATAGTGCAGATTAGAGCCTAGAAATATTTATTTCAATGACCTTATTCTAATCTATAAAAAGGAATAGGACATTTCAATGAGCGGGTTGCAGTTTGTGACACATGATTTATTAGTTGGTTGGTTCTCACTGTATATTTCACATTTTCACCTATCACTGTGTCCCCATTGGGATCCTATGGACAAAGATATCATCTGTCCTTTCATCTTCACACCCACTCACAAACAAATTTCAAATTTCATTAGTCAATTTGAATTAATAATCTTAATCACAGCACTTTATGGGTTTTTAACCTGAATCAAATCAATTAAGGAGCATTGACTTTGTGAATTGCGGTCAACGTCAGCAGATTTTCGGGCCCACTCAAAATCCAAATCGGCCTGTCAATCAATCAAGTGTTAGATGGCCAATAACGGCCCACAATTGGGAAAGAACAAACAAGTTTTATACATCTATTGTTGGGCTTCACTTCAGTTTTCATTAAGTTATTCATTTCAAACTAAAACCTAAAGTTAATCCCAAAAAAAACTAAAACCTAAAGTATTGTTAACCAAAAAAAGAAAAAAACCAAAGTATCTAAATGGCCCAATTTTATTCTGTTTAATATGAAATTAATTCAGTGATTTCTATTGGTCTGTAGAGGATAGGTATGGGCTAGGGTTTGGATTTGGTTTGTTTTGTGTAGAGGGCTCAAGCCCATGACAAAAAAATTTCAGTGATGAATATAATACCAAAAAAAATTAGAATTTACTTAATATAAATATTAAGGAGAAAATTAAAATATATTAAAAATGTAAGAATATGCTATTAAGATGGTTGTGTGAGTACTGTCTACTATGATGGATTGGTAGTTCCATTTCCATAATATATGTTGCGTGGCAATGATGGACCACAGTCCACAAATAATGGTTGCATGTTTCCAAGATTTGATTGGGTAAATAAAAAGAGAAACAAAAAAGGCAATGAGTTATAGTGTTAGTGAAACCAATGGAAGCTTTCTTGAAATGAAATTGTAAAGGCTAATACACATTGGATATATGCAGGAAGGAAATGTAATTGAATTATGAATAGTGTAGTAAGTAGTATGCAAATAAGAGTGGAGTACATGCATTAGCAAAAATGGTATTTGCATGTGTGCTGTGCGAAACGTTTTCGGTATACCTAAAAATTTAGATGTATATATATTTTTAGCAATTAATTATAATTATAATATATATATATATATATAAAAAATTATGATTAATGACTAAAATGATAGAAACATGAGTTTCCGAGTATACCACAAACGCGTCCCATTGTGATCTCAAATCTAATAAACACATGAATCTGCCACTCACTTCACTGACACCACGTGCCTTTCCCTTCACCGTTATAATGGTTTCCTTCTTCCACATATACTATCTAACTCAAAACATACTCATTTTCTATAAATATATATATATATTTGTTTTATATTCTTAATGCGTGCTTCACTTACTTTTAATGCAATAGTGGCTTTAATGCAACCTTGTATAATTTAACCATGGATTATGGTATGTATACATTAAAATCTATCATTAAAATCAGTTATTATATATAATACATATTAAAAATATATATATTTAATATTATTTTTAATACATATTTTATATTTTCATGTATTATAAGCTGATTTTAGTGTACATTAAGAAGGATATGTTATTAATTTGTTTGGCACAGTGGACTTAACACGCACATATATTAAAATAAACTTTCTCTGTTTTTTTGTGTTACAATAGCAGTAGGCTTGTGTCAACAATGGCTTCTACCTTGTATTACAACACTCTCAACGCTTCCATGGCACCTATTACACAGGATGTGTCAACTTTTGTCACCTTCAATAATGGATATCAGTATCACCACTGTGGATGCAGAGCAAGAATAAGAACCATGCATCAGCAGAACAGGAGGAACAAGAGACTGTGTGCTGTGAAAGCCACGGTGGCCGAGGCAGCACCCAAGCTAAAGCATGACAATGGTGGGGATCGAAAGGCTCAGAGCAAGAAGAAGCAGGTTCGGATACTTGTGGCGGGTGGTGGGATTGGAGGGCTGGTTCTTGCTTTGGCTGCAAAGAGAAAGGGGTTTGAGGTGATAGTGTTTGAGAAAGATATGAGTGCTATAAGAGGGGAGGGTCAGTATAGGGGTCCAATTCAGATTCAGAGCAATGCTCTTGCTGCTTTAGAAGCCATTGATCTTGATGTTGCTGATCAAGTTACGAGAGCTGCTTGCATCACTGGTGATAGGATCAATGGCCTTGTTGATGGGGTTTCTGGCTCTTGGTAAGTCAATCTTTTCATTTCCATGAATCTGAGTTTAACATGTTTTTTTCTGCAGTTTTTGTTATCATAAACTGAAATGATATTTTGTTATCAGGTACATCAAATTTGACACATTCACTCCTGCAGTGGAACGAGGGCTTCCAGTCACAAGAGTTATTAGTAGAATGGCCTTACAAGAAATCCTTGCTAGCGCAGTTGGGGAAGATTCCATTATGAATGACTGCAATGTTGTTGACTTTATTGATCATGGAAACAAGGTGATGATCCTTAACAATAACAAAGGCTTTTATTTATTGTGGAAGATTTTCTTCATCTAACTTGTGTATCCACCGTTACAGGTAACAGTTGAGCTGGAGAATGGTGAGAAATATGAGGGAGATCTTCTGGTTGGAGCAGACGGTATATGGTCCAAGGTGAGGAAGAAGCTATTTGGGGCGAAGGAAGCAACTTACTCTGGCTACACTTGTTATACTGGTATTGCAGATTTTGTGCCTGCTGATATTGAATCTGTTGGGTAAGTAAAGTAACCTTGCATTACATGCCAATTTGTTCTTTTTCCTTGGCCTTCTGATGAGAAGCTTACTTGAGGCTCCCTTGCTGGAAGGTATCGAGTATTTTTAGGACACAAGCAATACTTTGTATCTTCTGATGTTGGTGCTGGAAAGATGCAATGGTATGCATTCCATCAAGAACCTGCTGGTGGTGTTGATAGCCCTAATGGTAAAAAGGAGAGGCTGCTTAAGATCTTCCAAGGTTGGTGTGATAATGTAACAGATTTGGTAGTTGCCACAGAAGAAGAGGCTATTCTTCGTCGAGATATCTATGACAGGACGCCAACAATGACCTGGGGAAAGGGCCTTGTGACCTTGCTTGGTGACTCTATCCATGCTATGCAGCCAAATATGGGCCAAGGAGGATGCATGGCTATTGAGGATGGTTATCAACTTGCTTGGGAGTTGGACAATGCTTGGGAACAAAGTATAAAATCAGGATCCAAGATTGACATTCACAGCTCCTTGAGGAGGTATTGGACACACTCATAATGGTTATTGGTCAGGTTTGAATGGTGATTTGATAATGAATCTGTTTTGGCATTGTTGCTTTCAGGTACGAGAAAGAAAGGCGGCTACGAGTTGCCCTTATTCATGGAATGGCTAGAATGGCAGCTATGATGGCTTCCACCTACAAAGCATACTTAGGAGTTGGTCTTGGCCCTTTAGAGGTAGGAACTACATACTTGTTCATAATTGCCTTCAAGAACAAGAAAGTGAAGCATGATTTCTTCCCTCACACTGCAGTTTTTGACCAAATATCGCATACCGCACCCAGGAAGAGTTGGAGGAAGGTTTTTCATTCAGAAGATGATGCCTATGATGTTGAGTTGGGTCTTAGGTGGCAACAGGTATTAAAGAAAGCATAAGTTTCTTTGAGATTTTTCTTTATCATATACTTGCAACATGATGAAGATGATGTTGCTCAAACTTTTGCAGCTCCAAGCTAGAAGGTAGACCAGTATGTTGCAGGCTCTCAGATAAAGTATGTCACTCAAGCACATTTTCCTTTATACTTGGTTACTATTCTATGAGATTGTGACATGGATTTCTATTGTATGAAGGCAAATGAGCAGTTACAGAGATGGTTTGTAGATGATGATGCTCTTGAGCGCACCATTCATGGAGAGTAAGTCTATGACCCCATATCAACATATAGAAACAGAGGCCCTGTTTGTTACTTGTTAGTTAAGTTTCCTCTTATCTTCATTTAGGTGGTTTTTATTACCATGTGGAGATGAAGATGCTCATCCCAATCCCATATCTTTAATTCAAGATGAGATGAAACCCTGCATAATCGGGTATGCCTTCAATGGATTCCAACAATTTGCATGTGCTTTTAAGGATTCAACTAATATGTTTTCATGATTTCAGTAACAAACAGAAACAAGATTACCCGGGCATCTCAATTACAATACCCTTACCAGAGGTAACACAATTTTTCATGAACTGATTTATTAAAACAATGATCTTGTAAATGACCAACCAAGCATCTGTGTTTAAGGTTTCTGAGACTCATGCTCGAATTCACTATAAAGACGGTGCATTTTTCTTGACCGATCTGAATAGTGATCATGGCACCTGGATCACTGAGTAAGTAAAAGAAACTTAGCTTATTCAGTTTGTAGGTTCTTGAAAATTGTAAATTCAATTGACATAATATTCTCAGCAATGAAGGAAGGCGATACCGGATTCATAGAAACGATGAGACTCGAGTGCGGCCATCCAATGTGATTGATTTTGGTTCAAAAAAGGTGATCAATAATGATATATGTCTTCTGTAGAGACACACTATAAATAAATGCCTTCAAAAGTAGTTGCATTATTTACACTGCAATGTTGAGCTAATAATAATACTGATAGAAACACTTGATTTTGGTTACATTGTGCATGCTTGAAATTTTGCAGGCTTCATATCGTGTTAAGGTGATAAGATCTGCTCCAAGAGCGTCCCATTAGGAAGGGGCGCCAATTATAGTAACAACTATGATTCTGTTTTATACACAAATACATATGTATCTATATTTATCAAGTTACAGAAAATAAAATTGTGTACAGCACACAATTGTAAGTATCATTGGCAAAAATGAATTATATAGAAAGAAAATCGAAACGTGATAGATGTGTTTGTACTCTTGTCGTGGATTGGTTTCTTAGCTTCTTGTGTTTTCTAGTTTCTAGTATGGATGGTTATTCCTCAACTTAATTGTGTCGGCAATGTAACTTTTTTTGTTACATGATGAACAAACCTTGCAAGTAAGTTTTTCAAACCATCATTTGACAGAGACACATAGAGTATCATGCATGACATAAAGTAAATGTAAATAAAAATGACGAAAAAGGTTTACTTAATTAGTAGTATTGATGGTTAATGTTAATGGAATCTGAAATTAGTGAGAGTGCCTATGAGGCTATGAAGTGATACCTTGTGTTAAGCTGAATCTGAAATTATCTTACCCTCTGCAGGTCCATACGCCTTATCGAGTACCTTTTTCAGGAAATTTGACGTGCTCACATCCTTTCTGCATACTCGGAAACCCAAGTCACTTAGGGGATGTGGTTAATGCCATTAGCAACTATAATCACGTTTTAATACACCAATTAAAGTAGTCTAGTAAGAAGTATGTGACAAAATAAAGAGCATTGACATAACATAACAAAAGGAGAATGGGGGGATGAGATTCCACAAAGGATTTAGGGTCAATGTAAATAAATAAAAATGTGTAGTCACCATATCATGTATGAAAACACCATGGGGTGGAGAAAGCTAAGTGGGGGAGTGGCCACCCTCCTCTAAAATATGACAACGTAACTTCGATTAATAGAGCTTCACCCACCACCGTCCAATCCCATGCATCTCTCCCATCACATCAATCACTTCTTTACCCATTTTCAATCAGCGGTCACCATTAAATCACCCCAACTGGACCCTACAATTCACACATTATTAAGTGTTCCATAAGAATTTACAACGACTCACTTTAATTTCCAATATCTGTAATAGAGATATGTTAATTTAGATGTATGTGTTTCAGATAGTAACATGCGAATAATATTTTCTCTACGATGGAGGAGTTTGGATCTCGTGTTGTTGTGTCTGAAATGGATGAGACACACAATCGATGCAATAGCTAAAGCCCATGCCAATTAATGCCTATGCATCACAATGGAAAAGAGAGGGATATGGGCCCATATGAATATTTCTCCCATCCATCGGTATCGTCACATTTTCACATTAAAAATTTCAAGGCATTATTCAAACGATAACTAAATTTCTCCATCCACAAAAGTTTCCTGTCAGAAAAAAATTAAACCCGAATTATGGTGTCACATATACAAGTAGAAGTTAAGTCCCGAAAATTTAAATAGACAAGAAAAATGAGAAAATCCTAAGCTAAATATACAGTAGATAGATAGAAGAAGAAAAGCAGATTGAAAATGTGAGATTTTGAAGTGTATATAGTATCATATTAATTGACTTGTAGATTGCAAATTAATATTTTCTTGAATTAATCTTCATGTGCCACAATCATATCCCCTAAGTGGTAAGTGAATTGGGTTCTTTAAATGTGTAGTCTCGGATTTAAATCTTCCGACAATATGTATGTAAAATGGGACGTCAAATTCCCCAAATGAGCATAAGACCTAAGAGATTAGTCTGAGAATATCAGCATTGCCTTATTTTCTTAGCTATATGTTATTGGGGTTTCGGCAATATGCAGGAGGGAGTCACGTGAAGGGGAAGAAGATTAAGGGGTTGGCGGTGGAATGCACATGAAAGTTGACAGAGGAGGGCAATAATAATATTCAGATCAACGGTCGGTTTCATGACTCACGAAGCTGCCTTCAATTCCCACTGTCCGTTGGAGAATAACATTATTCATTCCATCCTCAATTCTAAATTTTGTGCTTTGCATGCATGATTCTGATCTGTATATTTTTTAAGAACAAGGTATAATTTGCTGAGATTAATTCAAATTAACCTTTTCATGAAATTATAAATAAGTAATAATAATTTCAATAATAGAGAGGCAATTAATGAATGAGAATTTGAAAGTGAAGGAAATGAAAGTGCGTTGCTTGTTCCGTACCAATGGCATCTCACGCTGTATCACATGGAGAGGAGCAGTTATGTAGATAAGATGCTCCCTGAAATGTTTACAAAACAAGCAAAGACAAAATCCTAACCGAAACTATACAAACATGACCTTCATTATTTTCTCAATTCCTCATCACCCAACAAATTATTATTAGCCTAACAATTTGAAAGCTAAATCAACGAAGATGCCAAGAAATTAACAGGTAAAAACAAACACACACATTTATTTCATGCACACCTTCTGCTCTCTCTCCCACTCTTCTCGTAACACCCAATCATCTGCTTCTTCCCAATCACGTGGCCCCTCCCCTCCTTCGTTCTTTCATCCTCACCACTACAATCAGCACACTTAACCCAAACAGTAATAATATAGTAGACTCACCAAGTAATTAGTTACTATACAAATTCTATTCTATAAATAACAGAAAGATTATCAAACCTAAATCTAGTATTGAACTCCCATATACTATTGAGTTGGAATTAATAAAGGGCAAAGTATTGCCATAATTTATAGTAGTAGTGTAGTACATGTATTATGGAAGGGAAAAAAAGGTGAGAGGGGGATTGTGTTTGTGTCAGTTATACCTGGTTGCAAATCCATGCATGATGCATGTACATTCTTTTTCAAATTCCAAGAAAATCGAGGCTCTAAAAAGGAAAAATAAAAAGGGAAACAAAGAACAAAGAAAACAGAGTATGGTATCTCTGTCAAAAGGTTTTGAGATTGAAATTACACTGAAAAGAAGAGACTCCCTCGCATTTGCATAAACCCCCTTTTTCAGTTTATATATTTTTCTCTTTCTCCCCTTCCCCACACCCCGTGCCAAAACGACACGAATTTCAAACAATTTTGGTAGCAAACGACGAGAGCAACATTTGCTGTCATAGACTCACTCACAGCTAGTAATGTATATGGACGGTTTTGATATGATGATTTTGCTGTCTCCCCCTCTCTCTCTCTCTCAAGTCTCACCGCTCACCAGCCGCATGTTCTGATTGGAGTGAGCCTCATTTTTCTATCAAAACTATACAAATACAGTATTATGGAAGTTATCATACACACGTGCACTGCTCATTCACAATTCAGAAATACGACCCTAACACACCTTACCTTACCTTCACATTTCATACAATAATACACAAAGATTAAAGCATAAACTAGAACAAGTAAATACATACAAATTTGAAATTTGAAGCGCCCATTATTCATTATCAATTTATCATATTTATATTTATATATCTATATATACTAAAGCATAGCCTAGTAATTTTGATCTCATCTATTTTGTGCACATTCTTTCATACTACAACGCGTTTCCCCACTGGTCAAAATAGTAATTTCCCTTTTTTTTTTTTGGTTAAGGAAAGAAGTAAAATTTGTTTAAAGAAAAAAAGAAAATGTTAATGGAGTTTGGAGTATTATGACTCTTCATGAGTGGGAAACTGACTGAGCAAGTTTCCCGATTCTCTCAACGAGCTGCGGGGAGAGCTTCTTCGGCGGTTTGCGCTCCTTCTTCTCCGGTCGAAAATCGAATCCCAATGCTTCGGAAACCTCTTCGGAGCTCCACCCTGCTTTACGGAGCGAGTCCGAGAACCGATCCGCTTTCAGGAGCAGAGCATCCAATAGCGCTTGGTTATCCAAAACCACCATCTCCCCTTCGAAGAAACCCGACGCCGAAACCTGCACCATTTCCGATACATCTGATTCGCTCCAACCGCCCGCCCTCAAAACCGATCCGATTTGCCCTATGTACTCATCCACCCACCCCGGTACTTTTGTCCTTCCCCGCATCTCGAAGAATCTCTCCGGCGACGACGAAGCTGACGACGCCGAGTTCCTCTTCCGGCGATCCGTCGCAGCCTCAGTCCAAAACTCCACCCACCGCGGCGTCCTCCCGCCGGCGTCCAGGCTCCGCCGCGAGAAATCCGAGGATGAGCCTGCGGATTTCTCGCTGACGGATCTCTGCTTCTTCAACACCTGAGGATCCGATTCAGAGCTCCGGAAGAGGCTCTCCCGCTCGAAGAAATCCGAGAGATCCAAGCCGCAGCAGAAGATCCGATTCTCGTCTACGTAGAAGATAGGATTCCCCGCGAGGGAAGGGTTGCAGGGAATGTAGCAATGGTTAAATATCGGAATCAAAAGCGGCGCCCTCTTCAGCGCGTTCCTCGCCACGCGGAGAGCCTTCTCCGGTTCGGCTGGCCTCGGTCCCCAAGACTTAGACCAGAAAGCGTTCCTCGCGATCTGGAACGAAATTGCGGCGATAGGAAGGTCGAGGGAGGCGCGGAGGTGGAGGCGAGCACCGGCGGATCGCCAATCGGGGAAGCCAGGGCCGACGGGAAGTCCGGCGGCGAGGATTGCACGGAGGTCCGGCGGAAAGGCGAAACCGAACTCAGCCTCGGCGCGTGCGAACTCAGCATCGGAAAGACCTGATTGGACTTGAATACCTGAGTTGCGTAGATGGTTTATGACCTTATCGACGAGCGAAGAGAATGAGAGGAGGCCGTTTCGCACTGGAAGCGAGGATGGTGCGGAAGTGACTGGAACGGATGCGGCCCGGGCCGAGAGGCGACGCAGACCAGCTACGTGGGCCGGGTTTAGACCGGTCATCCTCCGGTCCACGTCCACCATTATGTTATGTTTGGTTAAGAGGATTTTTTGTGTGTTTCTGTTATGTGGTTTGTTTTGGGTGTTTCATGGAGAGAAAAAAAAGAGAAGAGAGGCGAGACAAGTGAAGTGAATGCGATTGAAAAGGGAGTTGTAGAAGAAGGCTGTGAGATGCTTTTTTCAAGACCAGAGGACCTTGGCATGTTTGAGAAAGCTCCCTAATTTATAGCACCAAAAGACTGGGCCCCACTTCCGATTCATTTTTCCTATTATATTATTTCTTTATTTTTCTCTTTCCAATTCTTTAAATTAAACTATGGTTTGAAAGCGATGGATTGAATTTTGTTTCTGTTTTAGCTTATCGGGGGAAATTATTTGAGTTGAACATTTATGGGGAAAATAAGTTATAAGCAAGTTGAGCAGTATGTGTATATGTAGATAGAGGTAAAATTGTAAAGCATGATGATATTTATGGTGGTATGATAGCTGTTTAGCAACGGCTCCTTGTCCCTTTATTAACGGGAGTGACATAAAAAAGGACCGCTTAATCTTTCTTTTACGGTAATTTCATTTGCAATCTGCTTTATTTTTTTTCTGTCACCGCCTAGCCATTGGATACGTATTAATCAACCCAAGATATTTACTGTTAGCTTATATATCAAGTGGCCCACAGCTAATCATCATTTTGTTTGGCGGGGAATCTAAAAGCTAACCACACAATCATAATACCACATTATATTCTTCTTACACTCTCAACCTTAATCTAATCTAACCTACCCCTCTACCCCCCTTTATTATTTTTATCTTTTATACCTTTCCGCCATATGTCTCAGGAAAATATGAAGAAAAGCACGCAATATCGAACTAATGATTAGTAATTAGCAATTGGTTTAACGAGAAGGTGTCTGTGAAGAAGAGGGCATGGTTAATTGGCGTCCCATCCCAACAATGTTAAGACATATGGAATTAGTAGGCTGGCAATTTAGGCGTTGTTAACTCCCATGCTGCTACTACTAATTTAGTCCAAATATTGGTATGGCCCAATATTCTGTGCATGGGAGTGTTTAGCTTCTTCGATTAGGAGCAGCAAGTTGAGTGTGAGGCACAAAGTGTTTCCGAGATCCTCCATCATTCAAAAAAGTATGGGTGACAAGTTACCATCAACCACCGTCTGTTATTAATGTGATGTTATGATGTATGGTTCGCCCTTACTACAAGTAATAACAAGAGTTTACTTTGGAGGTTAGGAGTAGTATTAACCTCAACCATAACCACCGCAAACTCACACACTCACGTGCCCTCCTACTTTTATCTCCAAACTCCCCCCCCAAACTAATCAATTAAACCAATTTCCTAATGACCAATGCAGAATGAGTAAAATTAAAAGAGAAATTAATCATGTATTCATGTGAGTTCAATATTTTTTTATTTAAAAAAAAATCATTACCAAATATGCTTGAATTTGTAGGTTATGTACATTGTTAATATGTAGATGAGTATTGGTTTTTTGTAATAACAAAAACACAAAATGTATGTGAGGGGATGAAGTGTGAATGTGTTACTAGTTTTTGAGATTCCTTTTTTTGGTTTTCTTTAATTTGCTTTTTTTTTTTTATATATTTTTTAATCTTTGTTGTGGGGATTTTGATCAGCATGTAGTTCTGTTTCCTCTGGTTCTGTTGATTTTCCCCCATTTCCTAATTAGTTTTTGTGCAACAAGTAATAAGTGTCTTTATCAAAGCATTAAAAGTCTTAACCATTAATAATACTCATTACTCAAGATATTTACACAACAAATTAAAACTGTAAGATAAGATGACAAAGAGAAAACAGTAAGTAAATAATATTACAAAATCTATGAAAATTTTAGTATGCAGTGAAGTACATTATGAAAGAAGCAAAGAATTGACAGTAACTGGTAGGTTTTGTCCAAGCAGTATACAATAAGAAAGTTGAAGGAATCCAAGAAATAAATTGCTTCAAATATAAAGAGGGATTAATAAGATAAGACGGCATTGATATTTATTTATTTATTTGATGTTATTGTTAACGTATGTATGGAACATTGGATGCATGCACATGGTGGCATCCTACATTATTCACTTCTTCATGAATCATGATTATTGCATTTGCATTGCCGCCCTCATAAACCCTGATTATGCTTAATTAAAGGACCGCCATCTACAGCTGATTTTCACATGCTTACTCACTGGTCAAACTAGGACACGTGTCAACATATTAAGGTAGGTTAATATTGGCATATCCCCTATTCAAATGCTGCATGCATCATGTTAATTTTCCTCATAGTTTTGGCATACATCCTTAATTAATTACTAATTATAAAACTCTGCTACGTACTTACCTATAACGTGCGTGCACTGCGCATTAGTTTAATTTACTTTGCTTGTGAATAATTTTTTTTTTTTTGGTAAGTTGCTTGTGAATAATTTGTTCCACGATAATTATTATTAGATTAAAATTAAAATAACATAACATGTCAAATTGCACACTAACGGTCACTTTCTGAACATAACCACGTGACCAAACAATATTATTTTGGCACTACATAGATTTATTCTATTATTTCTTCGTACGAATAGGATAAATTTCACTTACACTAATTAATTTTACATGTACGTATTATTGTGTTTGAACACGATTTTGAATTTTTTTATTTAAACTTTGTCTTGATAACTGTGCTCATAGTGTTAGAGAACCTAGAGGAGTGAGGACAGTTATTTCAAACTTGGGATTATTTTACGTTGTACCTACTTTTCGTATTCCAGCTATATTTCACTTCACAGTTCACATCCGACCCTTTTGACAATGTACTCTTTTTAATTATGATTACTTAATATTTATCTTTAGCATTTAAATTGTTGTTGTGCTGTTTTTAAGATGCAAGTAGCCAAGTATAGCTTAAATTGCAACTAACCTTGTTCATAATCTTACATACCGTACTATTACTACATCTAATGACCCTTTAAAAAACATTGACGCAAAGTGCGAGAATTAGGCAAAGATTAAAAATGAACAGCTGTCATGTGATGTCGCCCTATTAGAACTTGCCTTTCTCTTGAAATTAATTAATTAATTAATTAATTAAAGAGTTTAATTTGGATGTCCTTAAAGTAAAACGTTTTACACAGCAATCACATCCGTTCGTTTTACTAACTAATCACGAAATAAATGAAAAAAAATTACTTTTATTGACGTGACGTTATTTAATTGAATGCATGTATTAAATATTTTTATATAATTAGTGTATTGATATTAAATTCTTAATTAAATACTGACTTTTATGGTGTGGCATCATCATTTGGTTATTGGTAAATTCAGAATTGGGTCAACGGGCCTGTGTTAGTAAACGAATTGAAGATTAGTGTGGCAAATGCAATTAGGGTATTAGTGAGTGAGGTATAAAATAACCCAAAATAATAATAAGCACATGCAGAGTGTATGTAGGAAATGAATTGTACTTGATTAAGAAAAGAAGGCACTTGAAACCGTCTTAGTTTGGAAGCAACTTGAATGGCACTCATCCAATTTGAAGAATCTGACTTTGCTGGACTTTTGGGGTGTTTTTCTTCATTGCAACACTTTTGTAATAACAAGGATTAAGTAAGTAGTAGTTAATCTTAATATTGAATTAAGAAGCGAAAGGCTGGTATGTGGTGGGGTTTGGGCATCTTGGAAGCGAGGTGGTTCTTCTTTACCAACAAGCTCGCTCGCTTGCATCTTCTTTTCATTTTAAACAAACATAATAGATAGTATATTACCGTAGCTACAAAGGTTTGGCCACTACAAGAAAAATGTCCGTTCTCGGCGGTTTTATAAAATCACTGCTAATTGTGATTTTGCGGCTGTTCATAAATCGATTTTCGAAAATGGGCTGTAAATAATTGGATTTAATGGCGATTTTACCAAAATTGCCGCTAAACAGGCACGTTGGTTTAGTTTGTTTGGAGTTTAGCGGCAGTTATTTCAAAATCACTGCTAAACAAACACATACTATCAGAATTATGTATGGTATTTAGCGGCATATAGGTAGGGTACGTGATAGGTGATTAAGAAACTAACGGTGACATGTAACCACAAATTGCTGGGTCGGGAGAATGAGGAACATTATTGAGTAAAGACAATTTGATGATGAACAGACTTAATAATTTATTGTTACTATTTGTGAGTGTGATTTGGTTTGCAATTAAGCAGCAAAGGGGAGACAGGAGAACAAAACCAAAGTGGTCCAGATTAAAGGGTGCATATGGTTCATGCTCACATTGAACACTAGACTTAGTTAGGTGTTGCTCTCTAATCTCTATTGTATGACAGGTTAAGCAGATCTTCATCTTCATGTGGTAGCCACCATATCATTAGAATGATATTTTATTAACGGAAATTCTCTAGTAAGATCATCAATTTGCTAACGCCAGCAATTCCAACCAGTGTACAATCTTCATACGCTGGTCTCTTAGTTAAAGAAATTTCAATTAAATAATTAATCACTTTTTCTATATGCTAATTATCCACGCTGGCCAAAAAAAATAGATGTTGATGGTTGTATAGTATTACTCATTTTATTAAATCAGAGCTCATAAGGTTGTTTTTATTAAAATGATATTTTAAATCAAAATGACCAAAACTAGGAGGAAAAAATTGACATTGTTTGAAATCTCTAGTGAAAAGGGAAATTAAAGCATGGGAAGTTCTAATTGACATTATTTACATAATTATGTCATTATATTTTTTAATTAGAACATGCATGTGATAGCAGGTGATATATAATGCATGCCTAGGAAAATAAATTATATGTATGTATATATGTAGGGTAACCATCTTTACCTACTAATAATAATAAGTATCACTATTATTATGATTATATATTATTAATTGGTACGTAAGAAATATATTAATTAATCTGTCCAAGAAAAGATATGTCACGCCATGTGCTATACTTTATTATATTATATAACTTTGTGGCTACCTATCTTATTTTAATTAAGTGGGTCAAGCAAACGAAAAGTATGAAAAACGAAATACAATTTCAAAGTCTTTCAGCCATTAGTGAACTTTGATTAGTTGCTTACCAACAACTCAATAAAGAGGCCTAATGATTTCAACCGCAGGAAAGGAAAAGAAGGAAAATATATAATAATAACTAACACATACACAATGTTTTATGTTATAATTAAGCACATTCTTAGATATGATCATATAAAAGAATATAGAAAAATAAATATATATCTACATTAATTTTAATTAAGTGACATCTCTCCAACTACTTGCATTAGGACTTAGGAATTGTTTACATTAGGTTAATTAAGGTTTTATTCTTAAACCAACATTCCACTTCTAGTCTCCTTAGCTACACACTAGCAAGGATAAAATGAAAATCTTAAAATGGCAGAAAAATATATAATTATATTTTTCAATTCATAAATGCTAGAAAGTATGAAATTATTTTTTGAACAATTGACTAATTAATTAAAGTCTTCATCAATCACGCCTCTAACAATATATGATGATATCTAAAAACAAAATATTGAAAATATTTATTTTTACTTAAAAAAAAAAAAAAAAAAAAAAAGAGGTTCTCCTAGTCCAACAAAAACGTTAAAAGCTAGCATGATAGATATAGGGATTAGGGAGTTAGATTATTGTGGCCTAATGCTTACCATATTACTACCGAATTGTTAATTCTGCCCTAGAGCTAGCTAGCTAGATTATTATTTATAGATAATATGATGTCAAATCACAGGTTACTAGATTACATATTTGAGTGTTAATTAAACAAGAATATTAATTAGGATTAGGGTCCGCTCGTGTGATTGTAGAGATAATATTATATATTCCAAATATGAATGGCTTTATGGGATTGTGGGTACAAATAAAGTGATGATGAGGGATTAAGGGTATGGCGGTATATATATCAAGTAAAGCTAAGGTAAGGATAACAAAGATGAGTGGTGAGTGAGTCACTTTCACAAGTGAACATCAGAAAGAAAGAAGAAGAAGAAGAAGGCGTGCGGTGTGAAAAAGATGGAATAAAGTGAAGTTTTAGAAGAGAGGTTTGATAATTGATGGCATAGCTTTACCATTCACATACTAGAAAAATCCCGTGTTGTCCAAGAAATGCTAAAGACAAAAGAGTGTCACGAAAAGAAGGCATGTACCTTATTGGCAATTTCAAAACCCAATTATGTATTTCACGCTCACACCTATCTTTCGGTATTAAGAATATATATAATGGAATATGAATATCTTTACTCTTTTTTTGTGGATTATGGAAGGTCAAAATATATTTCAATCAAGGGCCTCACTGATATACAATGATAGTGTAAAAATTGGTCATGTGTTCTTATTGAATCACTATGTAAAAATACCTTTATTCTATTATGACATTGAACTCTTAACAATCATGATGATAAATAAAAAGTTTGGTGGTGTTCATAATTTATTACCATTATGATAAATACCTTTACTTTAGTTCAATATGTAGGGTTACTTCATTCAGTTAATTGCCATTCTCTCCCCTTAGTAAACCTAGAAACAAAACATGACTAAAATGGGGTAGGATTGTTTTTTAAGTTGTGTACATGGACTAGGAATTTTTCGCAATGATTTATTCTATATAACTAACTAAAAATAGAGATTTTTTTTTTAATAATAAATCTAGTATAGTATTCAGAAAAGTAGAGGCTTTATTATGTTATGGAGTTAAGAAGAATATTATATTCATCATTAGAAGTTGCTAATAGCTACATCGAAAATGACTTTTAATTTAGTGGTCTCAAGTTGATTATGGTCATTGATCAAATCAAACTGTATAACCAATTAGCTTTATATAGAAAAAAATTAAAGATGGAGAATTGAATTGAATAGGATATGGGGTCTTATTCCTGACATGGACCCTCACACATAAAAGTAGTAAAGCAGCCACTTATTTGCTGAAGTACCATAACATCAACTTAAACTTGTTTTTAGTTTGATTGAGTTTTTCCAAGAGTCCAAGCAACAAACTATAGCTGCTCCAAAATGAGCAATTTGAAGCGTAGCAGCAAGCACTGAAATCACTGATATTGATAATGTTAGGGATAGCCGGATAGCTACTGACTTGCCTTGTTTTGTGGGCATCACTGGCACAGAACAGAACAGAAGTAATTAGAAAATAAATAAAAAAGCTGCGTTCATGGAAATATCATGAAATTCGGTTCCTTTATAGTTTTGTTTATTACTTTTGAGAATACTTCTCATTACAAAACATAATAGTAGTAACAGAGCAGAGGTAGGCAACACATGGACGCAAAATCTTGGTAGCATTTATTAAGGTAATGCTAATAATGTGAGACATTGGATATGCTTTTGCTTTAGCTTTGCATTATTGATGTGTGGGCGGCGCCAGGGTCAACCGTCAACCCACACAGAAAATTTCAGTCACAAGTCTTCACCTTCTCATACTCTAAGCCTTATCAGTTATCACTTGATATTAATTCATGTCACTCACTCATACTTTCCTTAAACAACAAAATTTCTTAACTTCACTTTTGTTTTTTTTTTAACAAGTAATTAAAAGGATATATTACAGTATATCTCCTTAGGTAGTTTGCTTTTGCATATTTGAATGTACTTGAGATTAGATAAGTCTAACTCAACTCTAAATGCTAACTTATCAGATGGAAAATATCACACTTGTATACTCTCAAAAGTCATATACTTAATAATTGTGTGACTTGTAAGAAGTATAAATACTCCATTTGTGTATGTTTACTCTTGCATGAATGATTATCAGACTTAGAATCCGAAAATCCAAGTTAGTAAATCACTTCACTTCTACAGCTTGAAAAACCAGAGTGGATCATATTTTGTTTGATAAAACCTAGGTTCTAAATTTTAATTTGTGCCTACTACGTCTAGGGAAAACGTAGCAGTTGTCAATTCATAAATATGTTGAATATACATTAGCAAACTGGTTTAAGTGTGACATCTAGAAATATTGCCTAACAACGACAACACAACACAACTCAACCAACCACAACGGTAAACACTTGGGAGCAGGAAAATCATATTTAAACAAATCGCACACAAACTCCCTCCGACTCTCTACATGCATACAGCATTTCCATCAGTGCCTCGATCGGTTTCTTATCCTGAAATGTCAACTTTCTGTATCAGTCTTTCATGATTGAGATGATGCAATAATGCAGCGGGATAAATTTCAAGGCACCGGCAAGTGAAAACAAAACAAGTACCTGGGTAAGCGGGAATATGAAGGTGAGCGGGAACGGGAACGAGAACGGGACCGTGAACGTGGTGATCTGGTGCGAGAATGGGACCGAGACCTGGAGCGAGAACCAGAATAATATCTCCTACTACCCTTGCTGCTCCTACTGCGACTTCTACTACGCCTGTATCTTCTGCAGTTATTCACATAGACATAATAGTGTTTAACCAAAGGGTTGAAAAAACCAAAGACTCTATTTGCTGAATAACAACGATTTTACTAACTAGACCCTATTGAAATGGTCAGTAATCCCAAAAGTTATTGTTATCTTACGCTAATGTTACACCAATTACAAAACCCTTTGACTATAAAGACTAATGCTCCTCAAGGAATTTCAACTTGGGCTAAACTTGGGAAATATTGAACTAAGTCTAATGCAAAACCACTGGAGCAATCAAAGTTAAATGTTTAACCTGTGAATCCATTAAGCACGCATGCATTACATGTAAAAAGACTACCTTGGAGGAGAGCGGCTATAACTCCTGCTACGGCTGCGGCTGCGACGCCTATAGCGACTCAATCGACTTGTTTCAGCAAGCTTTTCCAGCCTCTGCCGCTCCTGCTCCCTTTTCTTAGCTAGTTCTGCGGCGGTATCCTTTTTAACTGCACAACAAAACACACATCAGCAACTGATTCATTTACACAAATCTAATTCTAGCGCTGAAAAAGCAAATTAATAATTAGAGAATGCAAATGAATAACAATACACCACATCACAGATGTTGAAGATTTCTTGCTTTATGCAAATAAAGCAAATGACTCAAACTACCATACTTTGTTTATTCAGTTGCCTGTTCATTATCCTTTTGAGTCTTTCTTGTGGAGTTTCTTTCTTCTCCCCTTGTTGTTTTAAGGACCCTCCAGAACCACTTGCCTTCAATTTTGCTAGCGCTGAAGATGCACTGTGGAGAAGAGAATAACAATAACAAAATAAACAGATATCCAGATAACTCATTTAAAAGAAAAGGGAAGGGGTCTTGTGTGAAAGAAACAAAAAATATAATTAGAAAACTTTGTGCAGTATCCCTAGACAGCAGGCAGCTGTACTATAAACTGCTGAATGAATACAGAACAATTCTTGTATAAAATTCAATGGTCAAGAACCATAACAAAGCACATCATATATCTCCCTTCACACAACTGCTGGGTGATGGCATACCTTACAGATGGCTTTGAGACTTTAGCACCCTTATCCTTTTCAATAGATACACCAGAAGCAGGATCAACATGCAAAGCCTCAAGTATGAAACCAGAAGATGGCCTGCAAGACAGTTTAGGTATCAGATAAAACAACTGCAATATTTTCAGGCAACTGACAGGTAGTAATGCAAAATTCATTTTAGGGAACAATGAGCTTCATATAGGAAGCCTCCCCTCCTCCTCTTGGCAGTTACCCTGACAATCCTAGCCCTGATCTATTCTAAACCATAAAAAATTGCCTCAGGCAACAATATGGTGATATGCTGCAGCAGAGAAAAGACTGTCCAATCTATCTTGGCAAGAATAAAAGGTCCAGTGCTCCGACCGGTTTAACGAATCAACTTGAGATGGAGGAGATCGTGGTGGAGAAAATCCTTCCTGCCTGGGTTCATTTGCTTCTCCAGAGCCCCCAAATTCAGTAATGTATTCTATTTTAGGTGTCCGCGGTTTGCTTCGGTGAATATCATCAGCATGACTGCTACGAGAATAGCGCCTTGAGTATGATGGAGAGTAGGACCGTGATCTAGACCTTGACCTTTAAATGGACAAAAGGCAACAATACTCCGGTAAGATTGACTTGGCAAGAGCTACGTAAGATAGAAAACAAAAGTAAAATTTATCATTGAGACAGACATATGAAAACAAAGTCCTACCTCCTAGAACGAGAATATGCTTCATATGTGGGACTTTGTCTTGATTCCCTGCATGTATTGAATGCATCACTAAGACAGGTGTACAAGAACAATCCGTTTAGCAGGATTTCATATTCTCTTTGCTCATTCTGAAAAACAAAAATATCAATATTTTCTACCTGTAGGGGTCATGATGCTGCACACGCGTTCCAGAAATCCGCATTGCCTCTCTTTCTCTCTCCCTTTCAATCTGAGAAGCTTTTCTCCTTTCCTTACGACTCAGCTTCCTCTACAAAATTCATAATATATACAACAATATCAATATATTTATCTTGAAACACACACAACTATATAATACTTATAATTACAATGCAGGCTTCTACTTACAATTGCAGGGTCACCTTTGATCACCTCTTTTTGTCTTTTTTCTTCCTCCTTAGCTCTCTTATCCATGTAAACAAGCCATCCATACCTTTTAACCCCATATTCTTTAGCTATGACTTCCATTCCTTCATCATTGCTATCATCACTGTTAAATTCTTCATCATCCTCATCATCTTCATCTTCCTCATTATCATCCTCATCATCTGAAATCTGAGATTCATCCTTTCCGTTCCCTTCATAAGAAAATCCCACCTGAGAGTATGATCCCTTGCTTGCAACAGGCTGTGACGTGTTAGCTCTACAAGTTTGCATGAATATAAACAAAGATCAACTGTTATGAAATACAACAATACCACGACAATGTTGCAGATAAAAGTTGTCAGTAAATACGAAGAATTAGTTAAAGAAAAATGTCACAAACTTTTGAAGGAAAAAAAAATCAATTAATACCAAAGTTCAAAAAATAAACTTAATTCTTCTTAAAGCAGTTACCATACATGTTTCCAAACAATTTCAATGGATAAATACCTAAAGCGTCTCTTTGATATACATCAAGATAAGGAAACGCAATTTATATAGAACAAAAGGAATCTCTTTTGACCTGTCTGAAGCAAATGGAGCAGCAGCCTTGGCCTCCATCTCTTGATTTACATGTTGCAGAGCCTCCTCATCAGTATCTGTTAAAATTAAAACCTAGTTTGTAAATTTGAATACAAAATTAATCCCTATAAGTCAAATCAGCTTCGCATCTGAAAAAAGAAACCTTTCGTCTTGTATTGCTTTATCATGAATAAAAATATTGAAGGAATATAAACGTTGCAGAAAACAACAAAAAGAATGTACTATTAAAGGTCATTAGAAGCAAACACATCGTTGAGAAATAAAAAAGTACCGACATCCTCTCCGCCGATGCTTTATTAAATCCCGATAACGCTCAAAATTAACAAACTCTTCTAATTCTTCTTCTTCTTCAGACTTTTCCTGGATACGCCTATGTCCAGTTTCACGGATGAAATCAAGGAGTGCACGTCCATCGAATCTGCAAAGACATGAGACAGCAGTCAATCCCATGTTGTAAATATACACAAAAGCACTTAGAGTCAAAATTTCCAAACCATCAAGGAGAGCAGAGAAATTGTTCACCTGTCAATCAAAACATCCTGTTTCCCATTCCAAGGTATTCTGAGACAAAAACAAATCATCAACCATCAAGGAACAACAGTAAATTTTCTACTAAAAAATAAGCTCAGTAAATATAAACAAACAATCATGGGGAGGGTTTTTGCTTGCACTTAATTAGGAAGAACATTGTGTTTACAGTGACAATATTGTATCTTAGATAGCTGTATACCATTCGGAGAAGATTCTAAAAAATGCAGAATTGGAAATGATAAAATTATTCTATATGCAAGTAAAACGTTCTTCTGGTGAAATAAATGTGACCCAACGGAGAATGATCCCACCTAGTAAGGCATACATGTGAGTTACAACATTCAAATAAATGAATACTATAACCGTGATCTTAAATGGCTCAAGCCCTAGCTAACAGGGATGAACAACATAACAGGGATTAACGAAAATCAGTGTTAATTGAATGCATGGAAAGGGGGAAAAGTGAAAACTAACAGGCCCTGCTGATCCTGGGTGGCTTGGTAAAGAGCATCGTCTCGATAGGTTCGGCAACGAAATCCAAGGAGCTGAATGGATTGGTGAGGATCACCGCGCCTCTTGGCAAGGTAAACGGCTCGCCTCTGCGCCCTCTTTCGAGCGGCGTCCATCATGTCGTGCACCTTCTTCTCCGACCTCCGAGCTTCGTGCCACATCTTTGGCGCCAAATGGGAATTGCAAACCCTAATTTGATTGATTTACACAGCAGTCACCAGATTTGTGATCGATGAATGAATGAAGGCTCTCAACTCTGAAATCCTTTTTTTTTTTTTTTTTTTTTTGACAGA